>PVKM010036787.1:0-14577 GCA_004027735.1 Carollia perspicillata | reverse complement strand
TTTTCTAACTGGGAACTCTGACTTCCTGAGGAGCCAGAGAGGTAGCAAGAGGACCCTGAAGTAGTGGCTAATATTCCAAAAGCTTAGTGGAAATCATGCATGCCTACAAGAAGATTGCAGCGGATTAAAACAAACTTCGTGGAGACTTGGGGAGACATCAGGAGACACACTGGGAAAGTAAAGAAAGCAAAGGAGACCTGACTGCAAGGTTGCCAGAGAGAGAGAGAGGGAGAGCAAGAATCCAAGGACCTCTTAAAACTAGATGGAAAAAGGAGGAAGTAGTGCTGAAGAAATGGAGAACAGCAGGGCTTTGGAGAAGAGGCTCCTCATGAAACAGTCTGAGTTTCACCAGTATCTCTGTTTAATGTCAGTCCTGTTTTCTTGATCGAAACTGTAATACTTTTTGTTATGCCCAAACTGTTTATGATAAACTCTTGTGAGGTGAAAAAACATCCCCAAGCTCCACCTTTCTTTGCCTGTGGCTGGAATTGTGGCCACTTAGTGTGGGCAGTTACTCCTTTCAACCTGCTTAGAAGATCTCAGGGTAGTTATTTATCCTCTTCCCTGGGGGACAAATATTTATTTGAGGTCAATTATGCCGAGTCTCTCTTTGATTTTGAGAAAGCAAAAATCATTATCTTAAGATTGCACAGCTTGTCTATAGCACAGACATCTAGTACAGAGTGGAACAGAATTCTCCAAAATAGAAATTGCAAAGTCTTGGAGTGGAGGAAATCTTTAGCTTTAATGGTCTCAGATAAAACCCTAGAATGGAATACTAAGCGGGGGATGTGAATCATACTCTGGATTCAAGTCAGGGCTACTTTATGATTTCCTTGTGCCCAGACTCTTTTGCCTTTGTCGACTTCTTCACCATAATAATATTAATACCAAAACATATATTTCTATAACTCTATTTTTAAAAGATTTTATTTTATTTTTAGGCAGAGGAGAAGGTAAGGAGAGAGAGAGGGTGAGAAACATCAATGCATGGTTGCTTCTCATGCACTCCTTACCGGGGACCTGGCCCACAACCCAGGCATACACCCCAACTGGGAATTGAACCAGTGACCCTGTGGTTCATAGGCCAGTGCTCAATCCTCTGAGCCACACCAACCAGGGCATATTTCTAGGACTTTAAATGGCTCAATATTTTATTTTATTTGGTTTCAGGCAAGATGTAGTAGATATAGGGTGCCCCAGAAATTTTCCTTTTTTCTGATATGAGAAAAAAATAAAACATTTTTTCAACTAGGATTTAGTTTTTCTCTTCTGGTTTTAAAATAAATTCAAACATTTTCCAAGCTCCTAAATGCTTTCGGACCCCAGACTCTGCCTGCCACCATGCCGCATTGGTAAGTATTCTGGTCCCAAGTGAAGGAGAAAACTTCAGCCCGTGGCACAGAGCATTGGGCTGTTGAGGTAGGGATGAGCCTCAATCCCAGAGCAAAGCAAACCTGACTGGAGCTGACATTTGGCAAAAGTGTCTTCAGTTTACCAATGCATGAGTTTGATGACTACTTGTTTGCTTTTCTTCTAAATTTTACAATAAGAAACAGTGAACTAGAGTCTAAGAGTCTGGTTTCATTTTCAATTCTGTTAAGTTGTGTGAACTTGGGCAAGTCCTTCACCTCAATGTTATAAAAGGTGCAAAATGAACCAAGTTGAACTAGACATTAATTCTCTAGCTATAGTTTATGCCCTATATGCTTCTTAAGTGTTGCTAGAGAAAAGTCACAGAGAGACAGATGAAAGCATGCATAAAGGGGGGAGGTATAATTAGGTCAGGGTCCAGAAGTAAGTTATTTACTGCAATATGATATTAAATTTAGCTCTGAGTTTGTTGGCATCTGAGAAGTATAGAATTCTTGTCTGATCAAAGGAAGCGTAGCACTTCCTTAGGTATTTATTTGGGACTTTTTTGATGAAGGTCATTGAGAAGACGTGACCTGGGCAATTAGAGGCCCCTCACCCCCTTCTCAGTCTTTGGAATGACATTCTGCCCACTGTTCCCACAGTGGGAGCTGTTTTCCAGGATGAGACTTTGAGAGAGCAATGTGTTGTCGAGAACATCTGGATGGTGAATGTGCCTGAACCCAGTCTAGGCCCCTTAACAGTTTATATAAACTGTTAATATTCCAGCGGGTGGGTGGAGAAATCTACTCATTTTCTGGTCTCACAAGACAAGCCTTCTGTACAAGTTCCCTTGCTGATAAACCTGCCACCTACCAATCTGGAGTGGTCTGCCCCTTTCTCCATCGGTCTTTGTCCTCCGTGTACAGCCATTTTCAGATCTCACCCAGGAAGCTCCAGAGTTTGCGAACCAACGCATTTATTCATACCTTTTATTTTTTATTACAAAAGCAGCACAAACATATTTTAATTTTTTAAAAAGCAAACATTCACTTACAATCAAACTACCTCAATAAATCTCAATATTTCTGTTCTAGTGTTTACCACAGTAAAAATTATTCAAATCATCATTACAGAGGAGACTTTTTTGCCTTTTTTTTATCCAAGAAAATGCATTTTTAGCCCCATGATACAGCACCTGCCCACATTATTTTAAGCATCTGCACAATTATCAGTTGGATAGACTTAGTAATTTCTCGGCTGGTAGGTGATTAGTTGGTTTTTGATTTTTCATTACTACCCACAATAAGCAATATTGCAGTCTTTCTTTCTTTAGTATAATTTTCATTAAACGGATTCCCTGGAATGAGAAAATTCGGTGAAAAAGTGTGTTTTTTTGCCATTGATATGCTTTTAGTATTTGAATGTATGTGGTCTATTTGCACAGCAATAGAAGGGCACGTTTTATGGAGTTGGGAACAAACGTTGTCTGGGCAGGTGGTGATGAGGAATGGAGTGGGCTGCTTAGGCGCATGTTGCTCCCCTGCTATGGGGGAGGTTGTTGACGCAGTTACATGGCCTCGAAAAGATGTCCCCATGACTGGAATAGAGCTGGAATCATTTTGGATTGAAGGGACTGGATTCAACTTTCCCACTAGTCATGGCCCTAAGAATTTAACCGGAGCTGAATTTCCTCCTTTCCTGGATCTCAGACAGCTCAGTCTCAAATTGTTCTGCTCCCCTTCAACTGTTTCCAGAGAAGACAGCCCGAGGGAGAGGAAGTGGTGCTAATTAAATCCTCCCTCTGTTTTCCAGGCACAGGAGTCTTTCGCAGATGTCTGTTGTTAGGCCTGTGTTCACAGTGCAGCAAATACAGAAGCAGGCTTTCCTTCCCCAAAGGCACAAACCTTCCTTCACAGGTTACAGGGAACTCTAGAAATGTACTTCCTTCCAACACCCATTAGCGCAGAGGTGGCAGACCTGCACAAATACCGCGAGTAACTGTCAGGGAGGCCATGTCTCACTAATTTCTCTCGCTCTCAGTTTCTTTTCCTTCTCCCTCTTCCTGTCCATCTCCTCCCCCCACTTTCTTCCCCTTCTTCCTCTTCTTTCTCATTCTCTCTCTCTCACACTCCCCCCACACATAAACACAATTTTTTTCTACTTCTTCATGTGTGCTTTGTATTTCTCAAAAGCCTATTCTATCTAATGTCCATCTTTTGTACAACTAACTTAAATAAAATTACCTGAAAATCCAGCCGATACCCTCCTGTTATAAAATAGCATGCATCATGGTGGGTAAGCTAGGCTTAAAGCATGTTTGGGAGTCCTGGGTAGGAGTCCTGGTGCTGCCATAATTATCCAAGTATTGCTGGAATTATCCAGCTCTGTGCTCCCCAGAGACATGGAGATGAAGTTATCCTCCAGTGCTGGCTGGGTGGATCAGAAGAGATGACCTGTGATGTTTTCTGCAGAGAATTTTTCTCTCATGAGTTTTAGCCAACTGTGCATTCTCCTACCTTCAAACCCCTGAGGATGACTACATCCACACTTGTCTGAGATAATCCCAGTGTTCTCCCATAATAACGGCATAACTGTTTTTTTAGATGTTATACATATTCTTTTTAAAAATATATTATTTATTTATTTTTAGAGAGTGGGGAAGGGAAGGAGAGAGCAAGAGAAACATCAATGTGTGGTTGCCTTTCGCATACCCCCTACTGGGGACCTGGCCCCAGACCCAGATACGTGCCCTGACTGGGAATTGAACCAGTGACCCTTTGGTCTGTAGGCCAGCATTCAATCCACTGAGCCACACCAGCCAGGGACATACTGCCATAATTATTAATAGCATTCTTCTTATCTCAAAAGTGTCTGGGTTTAGGCAACAAATTATCTGGTCATACTATTTTCATCTTTCTTGAGTACTCTAATTAATCCCAATTGCACGAATGTGAACTTGCTGGCAATAGGGGCTGTTTCTCATGTTTCTGGTATTTCAGAAGAACCAAGGAAATCCCATTCATCTGATTAAGAATACTGAGGCATCCCTGAGAACAGGATGGCACACGCAGTTGTATGGTGAGGATGGTGTGAGGCTCTCCTTCCACGTGGCATTGGTAGTAGTGTGCTCACTGTAGGGATGACTATGTGCCCTCGAGAGGAAAACGGAGACCTGATTTAGGCACAGTTTTACTAGGTTAGCGTGTGCCTCTTGTTTTGTTTGTGTTGCTTTGTATTTACAAAATGAAGACAAATTTATTGTGTTTTTATTTACTTTAGGTCCTATACAGAGATGGGCAAAAGTAGTTTTACAGTTAATTCTTATATTATTTTAAATTATTGTAGTATTCGTTTGTCTTTTCCCATATGAACAACTGTAAACCTACTTTTGCCCATCTGTATTATCATTTTAAACACTAAAGACTTATCAAAACAGAAAATAAAAATTATTCATAACCCTATCATCCAGAAATAATCATTGTTAATATTTCATTTTACTTCTTTTTAGACTTTTTCAAACCTCCCTCATATCATACATGTGTGTGTGCCCAAGTATTCTCTCTTTATTAGTTTCTTTCTTTTTTTAGTTCTCTCTCTCTCTTTCTTGCTCTCTGAATTATTTTACCAATTTGAATAACATTATTCATAATATTTTATGACTTACTTTTCTCATTAACAATATATTTTGGGCATTTTTCCATGATAAAAGTATATGCTTACATTTTCAATGACTACACTGTATTTCGCTGCATGGTATAATATATCTTATTTACCCAATTCCCTACTAATTGTATTTAGTTTCACTATAATTTTTTTTTTTGGTATTAGATACGGTGTTGTGTGTGCACATAATGTTGCTATTGTAAACACTATTTTGCTATTAGACCCATAGTTGTATATTTTTCTGCTATTAGATGACAGGTATTGTGATGAACAACCTTCTATATTTATGTCTTTGAGCATTGTCTAAATTATTTTCTTAGGATACATTTTTAGAAATTGTGATTTTCAGCTAGAAAAAATGCTTAGTTTTAACTGCTTTTGTGCCTTTTTACTCCCCAAGAAGCACATAAGAAGATGCATTATCATTGCTTTTAACACAAATAAGCTGGCAGGCTGCTGGGTTTTCAGGCAAAAATGCTATGAAATTTTGAACAAAGTTGCCTGACAATTATTTCACACAGCTCTTCCCTTACTCACCTTCCTGTCCTGGGGAATTAAAGATGAAAAGTGAAAGTCCTACAGCCTCTTTTTCTCGGTCCAGAGAATAGCCCTCCAGGACTGTGGAGTCTGAGTTATGGAATTGTATCCACTAATGCCTATGTCTACTTACTGTGTGTGGGGGGATGTCAGTTTCAGAAACATCATTTGCTCATGTACCTATTTTGCAAGAGCCAGGTGACTTTTTTTTTAATTGACAAGAATTTTCTTCCCTTGTTTTAGGCTAAAGAAATGTCAGTGATTGGGAGTTATGAAGGATTCCAGCCTGTGTCTCTGAAGCAAGAGGGAGATGACCAACCCTTGGAGACTGAGCGACTCTCCAAGGAGGAGGGGGACCCAGGCAAGGACCCAGCGCCAAAGCAGATGTCAAGGCAACCAAGTGTGACCAAATCAACACTCTACCCCAATCCTTATAATAGGCCTTATATCTCACGGAAGTACTTCGTTACACGGGTAAAACCATTGGTGCTTTTATATGCTACATAAGACTTTATCCTAATGTCTTTCTATATAGCGTATGTTTTACCAAGTGTTTTTACATTCCTTATCTCATATAATAGTGAAAATAACTGTGAAGTAGATATCTTTTACAGGCGAAGGACCTGAATTTTGGAGAAGTTAAAAGAGTGTATTTTTGGTCACCAGACAGAATCAAGGAGAAGCAGGTCCTCTATTCTCCATGGGTCTTTCCCTCCTCAGTCCTGTGTTTATGCTAAACCCCACTTCAGTGAATTAATGTTCTATGGAGAGAGAACCAGAGCAGCTGGAATAGAAGCTGTGAGCCCAGAGTAGGTATTTGTTATATTTGTAAACAGGGGTGGTAGAGTGGAAAGGGTAGTTGAGGATGTGCTGAATGAACCTCAAGGGTCTCCACTGGGCTGCTTGTATTACTGTGTCGGAACAGGTATTTAAAGTCTCACACCTGTAGCTGCAGTGTGGAACTGAGCTGTCTTTCCTATGCATTGGAGCTGGGAAAGTAAATGGGTAGGTGGGTAATGAGGATGGGGGTTGTATATCTAGATGAAGAAAAATGGTATTTTAAACTTCTAGCATTTGAATCGGTAGATAGTACTTCACTGGTTTCTAGCACCTGCCTCTCTCTTGGACTCTCCATCATACTTCTTTTCCAATACTTCATTATTCTTGTCAACAGAGTAGTGGTTAGTTCATTGGCTACAACAACCGAGGTCAAAATCAGGGATTTTTTGTATTGTGGAAAAAGAGACCATCTTTTTTTCAAGTGTACATGAGGCCTCTCATTGTTGAAAAGAAATTTTAACTCGATTTCGTAAGCAAATTTTGGCCAAGACGCTGGGATTATTTACAAATCCTTAACTAATGAATCCTGATGTGGTAGCCTTTAAAATATATCTTTAGTTCAGATAAAGTTTTAACTGAAGCAACTCAGTGCATATGGTGTGCATGTAGGTGTGTTGAAGGTTACATACACTCATATCACCTGTATTCGGTGATTCTGACATGCAAGGTTCTTTGGTAGGTGCTATACTATGTATTTGTGTGAGTGTTTTTGTGTATGTAGCACATATGGTTTGTTTTCTAAAGTATGTGGACTTGATTAAATATGGCAAGTTAAGTTGTAAGATATAGTTGTGAAGAAAATCAAAGCATCCCCTAAATTTCATTTATCTTCGATATTGGTGATGTGACAGCCTGGGTTTGATGAGAGAAAGACAATCATGAGTGTTATAGAATAAGGGGTTTATCTTTGGAAACCAGTGCAATTATGAGAACTGGCTGAGAAATGTATGCAAAGATGCTGTCTCTGTATCTTGTGATGGCCTGAAGTTGCTATAGGTCAACCAACTGTCAGTTGTGAAATGGGAATAGGTAATAGAGAATAGAGACAGATTGGAACCTATCTATCTCCCAAGTCTAAACTTGAAGATGTGAATCACTTTGAAGAAAAGCTGGTGCCTTTTTCCACTGACCCAGCCCAGGGGAAGGAGAATCTGAGAGAAGAGATCTGATGAACAAAAAGAAGCTATAGGTCCAGGTGCTGCCCCATGCCATCAAGGGGACCAGGAGATCAGCAGCTGTGAATATGAGCTGCCCCAGTGCTGGTGGCCTGTGCTAATCTTCAGTAAGGGAAATGACTGATGTTTCACTTCCAACTTTCAAAGAGCTAGCTAGGCTCAGTATCTCCGGTCTATCAGTCCTGTGCTCTCCCTGCCATAATGTATAGTTGAGTTTTGGACTCCTTTACAAGGGTTTTCAATGACTGACCTCTGATCCATGTGATGAACATCCCCATCAGGTGTGCAGAACATAACCCTAAGTTCTCAAGAGCCTGAGAAGGAAAACCTTCTAATATTATTAATGAATCTAAAGTAGATGGGAGGACTTTTTAGGTGCACTGAGGGCTATTTTCCAAAGGTACTGAGCATTTATTCTCTTTCAGACCAAGGGACAGAATATGAAGGGTTCTTTTAGCATGTGAGTATAATAAATGTGCATTAATGCATGTGAGGGTAATGAAAATAAAACTATTGGCTCAACTAAAACTTGTAGTGAGAAATATGTTTTTTGAATAAATAAAGGAATTACCTAGTTTTACTACCTTGTAAATGACAAATCTGCTGATGTGGTGGGAGTTGAGAAAATGGGGAGAATGTATGTGTGTGCATATATAAATTTTCTCATCCTCAAAGTGTGGATAAAATACCAGTTTTATATGAAGTTTTTAATAACCTAACTGTAAGAGTTCTTAGTACAAAGCATGCCACTTCTATTAACATTTCATAAGTCATAGCTCACTGCTATTATAAATGCCCTCTCTCCTTTTGTTGACTTGACATTTACACTTCTATAATTGGACATATGCAATGAATGACATTAAGTTGACCATGACCTTACCACAGCCTCCAGGGTAAGATATAAATGTAGATGTATAGAATCTATAGCAGTAAAAAAGTTTGAGTAAAGAAACCTAATTCATTTTCTCAAAGGATAAGTAAATAAGACCAAGGTTCTAAATGATTCAGATCTATGATAGATTCATTATAAATTATCATTCTTAGAGGTGAAATAAGATCTACAGATGATTTAGCTCAGTGCTGCTTAATCTTTATTGTGCAAACAAATCAATCACCTGAAGATCTTTTTAAAATGCTGGTTCTGATTCAGTAGGCCTTGAGTGAGGCCTTAGATTCTCCATTTATATAAACCATCTGGCAGTACTGCTGCTCTCTGTCCAGGGACTACACTTTGAGCACCAAGGAGCAAGCCAATCCTCTCAGTTTCAGAGGCAGCTAAAGCCCGAGAGGGGTTGTACTTATCCAGTGTCTTAACAGTTAGTGAGCACAGAATTGCCCAAGATGCTAGTACATGGCAAAGCTAGGTTTAGAACCAGTTTCCTGAATGCCAATTTATAGCTCTATGATCCCATGCAGCAATTAAAAAGAAATCAATTTATTACAGTATAAGAATTTAAAACATATATGTTGCAAATTCAGAAGAGCACTCACTAATTTAGTGGAAGAATTCCTGGTCAAGCATTTTATTTTATTAAAAGGTTTAAAATCATTTCACAATAGGTGGTTTGTTGAAAAAAAATTAGAAAAAACGCGGATTAGCAAAATAAAAGTCACCATAATTCCCCTGCTCACAGTAAACCAAATATGTTGATGTGTAGTTATACATTTGGGTACATATCCTTATCATTTTTTCTTACATGTTCAATGTGTGCAAAAATAGGGTCATGTGCCAGATGTTAATTACTGTAGGACTTCCATAACATCATATTTAACAAATCTGCAGTATACCACCACTATGGAGATATATTACTATTCATTTAACATCTACTGGGTATTTAGGTTGTTTCCTGTTTATATCTTTTAACTTGAAAGGGGAAGTTATGTTTTGGCTGTGGCAGACACTGAGGGCCCTCAGTGTCTCTAAGGCCAGAGGTAGGTACCCAATGCCACAACAAGAGGGGGAATCAATTATGTGAGTTCCAAGCTGGATATGTGTGATGAGACTGATATGGAGGTATAAATTAATTCTGGACAAACAAAAGGAATTTTTTAGCAACATAACCTCATGCATTAGATCACACTTCTGAATACTGGATTCTAAAAGGAGTCAGTGTGGTTCCTTAAACCTTATGTGTCCTTTTCTGCATCACTCCAAGATGTTGCTTCCTTCCCTCAGGCTTCCACCTATTGCTTATTTACTGAAACTCTGCCGTTTTGATATAATTTAACAACATTTTTGCTAAGTCAGAAAAGGCCTCTGAGATATCTAATCCAACCCCTGAAACACATGAACGAGATGTGACTTGCCTAAGATCAAGCAAAAACTTAGGGGCTGTGCGGAGACTGGGCTCTTGACACTTTCCACCACCCCTCCACTGCCTCTCACCTTGGACAACAAGTGAGAGGTCACAGTAATGAAGGTCTGAACCACTTGCTCTCAGTCTGCTTGGGTAACCTTTTCCTTCTGTTGTAGGTCATCTGCTATTATTGCTTAGCCCTATCTAAAAAAGGCATAATGCCTTCTCTGAACAAAAGTACCCCTCAAGGCTAATAACTCAAGGTATATTACGATAATCACTTTATTTTGGAGACACATTCAAAGGCAACTTCTTATGAGAGAAACAATACATGATCTGCATGGTGAAAGATATTTTTAAACTCCCTGAAGGACTCTATATTTGCAGATACCTTATCAGAAAGTTGAAAGAGATTAGGGATGGGGAATTATCTCTAAATTTATACTTGAGAATGTAAATTACATATAAACTACTGGGACTAAAACTATTTGATCTTTTAATATTTGATTAATGGTTCCCCATGGCCTTTTTATAGCCTGTGTTCTATTGTGAGCAAGGAGACTTTAATAAGCAGGTTGGAGTCTTCCCATTGTGCAGCAAGATGTCGTTGCTTTCATGACTCTAATTTGGCTTTCATACTCCCTCCCTTTCCTTCTTCTCTTACTATAGGGTTCCCCGTGCCTCGCTCTTGCATTGCGAATGACTAAATATATTAGTTGTATTGTTATTGTCTGTGTGAACTTCCTTCTGGTATAGAAATTATATGTCTCACTGGGCAAAAGGTTTCTCAACTTTCCTCCTTTCACTAAAATCCCTTGAAAATTATAATAAAGATGCTGTTTCTTCCTAAGGGAAGACAAGGAACAATAATAAAATAAGATGCATTTCCTTCATTTTCAGGGGAAGACACATTTGAGTGTACTTTACAAATCACATACATCGTAGAGCTGGTTTTCTTACCTTATGTATTTACCACAAAGCAATCTTATCTGGGCATGGCGACATGATGACAGCCACAAGTCAGATCTTCTTGTATCTGAGTCCTTAGGAGCATTTCTTCCTCTCCTTTCCTCTTACTATCTAGTTAAGGCATCCAGTACATGGGGAAAAATCAGCAGCAACTTGAGTATTGTTTGTGTGACAGCTGGCCCCAGGCTAGTCTAGTTTAAGGAAAAGCAAGGACACAAAGGTATATGTCTTTGAAATTCTCTCAGTAGATTTGTTTTCACTGAAGATATTCAGTGCTAGATTGTTAGAGAAAATGTGGCTCATTTTGCTATATAGTGACTTAAAAATAAGGATCCCCCCAGTGTTTTTTTTGTTAAAATTTAGAACTAGAACTATATGTTATATGTGTATTACCTTGATAAGCTTTCTTTTATCACATGAAGAGTACATATCATTTTGTCATTGTTTTCTGTTAGGTTATGAAGAGTCTCAGAGCGAATTGTTCCATTGCAGTAACCATTTGATCCCCAAATCCTGGGGCAACTATTTACCTTCTCTTTATATTATCAGTAAGAGTGATGATAAAGTCTTTTATTATTCAGTGTTACTAAATGTTTTTGGCATCTCCCAACAGTTCTGTTACAGCTAATATTACCTTATCCACCTAACAAATGATTAAATGGATATATAGAATGAAAAAGTGATTCAACATGGGTCTCACAGCAAGCAGAAAGGCTGAGATTTATATCTCATCCTCCACACAAGTCAACTTGTTCACACATTTTTATTTCATTTCCAATACTAAGTGTCTGATGTTAATTTATTATAGCACCGATAACATCATAGATAGTGAGGACTTTTACAGAACTCCAGAGACTTCCAAACCATTTGGCAAAGACATACTTTATTTTTACCCATCAAATTCTTCCCCCTGCTTAGGGAACCATTGCTAACATTTCTATATATCCGTTTTGATTTACTTTAGGCATATACAAGAAAACACAAATATTTATTCTTATCTATTCTCCTTTTTACATGAAAGTTGGCATATTTACTCTTTCTTCTGAACATTTTTTACTTAATATTTTGAAATATTTACATGTTAATGCAAGTTTCCTCATGTTTAAATATATTCAACATATTTCATTGTATAGATACGCCCCATGATATATGTAACTAGTTCCCTATTGGTAGATGTTTGGGTTGCTTCCAAACTTTTGCTAGCCACAAACAAGACTGCAGAGAATACTTTATCCAGGTCGTTGTGCATGTATGCAAGAATATCTATAGTATAACTTCACAGAGGTGAAATGTGTAAATCCAAGACTAGATTATTTTGATAGATTTTACCAATTGCTTTCCATAAAGACAGGCGAGGTTTTGGAAAATTTTACATTATTATATTCATTTTCAAATATTTTTGGCAAAGTACTTGGCATAAAAGTGTTCAACAAAATACTTACTGTTTTAGGATTATTTCATTATTCTTCCATTCCATTTGTATTATTTCCATCAAATTACATTAACTGCAGCATAAATTATATGAATATAGGGAGAGAAATAAGAAGCATCCACAGAAAGTATTGTTTTTTTAGAGAATTTGACAAGTAGGCTTGATAGAGTCAGGCTGCATCATGGGAAGCTGAAGTTGTGTGATAGAATTGTCATGGGATTATAGTATATTTCCCTCCATGGTAGTCCATTCCTGCCAGTAGGGTCACTGGAATCCAGGGATGCTGGCTCACCCTCTTCTGTGAGTGGGAGCTCAAGGAATATGTGGTTAATGTCCCAGAATTTACTGATTTTGTGACATGCAGGTTTTAGTAGGCATGGGGTTCCATATCATCTTTCTGTCAACCCTTTAGCAGCAGGAGATGGGAAGAGAGTCAGAAATCATTCAGTCTACTGTCTGACCATCCAATTCAACAGGAAACTTATTAAAATGATAGAACCTCCCAGTATAAGGGCTATGATCATATACTCTTAAAGATGTTAAGGAGGTTTTGGTTGTCAGCTTGGCTCAGAAAGCTTTGATTTGGTCGACCATTTAGATGAGGAAACAGAGGCCAATGGAATGTCTGAGTTATGGAATCCATTCATAGTAGATCTGGATAAAGAAACCCTGTTCCTCAGCTCTGTTTAAAACTTGACCCGTCTCTTTCCTGGCTAACTTGGGCTGTGCTCAGTGGACTGGAGCCCTGGGGGAGCCAAGTGAGTAAAGCTCTATACCTTTACTCCCACTTATTTGAGGCACTTCATTCTGTTTCTATTTTTATTATATGGATTCTTATATAAAATTTTTCTTAACCAATGGACTCTGTGGCCAAAATGTTTCAAAGCCTTTTATTATAGACCAAAAAGATAAGCAAACCAAAATCCTGCCACCACCCCACCACTGTGAAGAAAAGGTATTTGGATGGGTCTTAGCCAGGCTAGTGTTCCTGTTTACTTTTGTGAGAGAATGGTCTCAGGCTGGGAGTATTAGGAATATCAATATATAGAGAAAATAAGGAGTTTGGTATTAAAACTTTATTATATGTAAAATATATGAAAATTTGTAAACCACTTGTCACTAGCCCAGACATGGAAATGAGACTAGCAGGGCATTGTAGGCCTAGAAATTGAAGGTCTGGGTTTCTTGTTTCTGCTACTTCCTAGCAGAGTTAACTTGACAAGCGACTTCTTCACAATGGTCCCTGTTTCTACAACTATAAAATAAAATGGCTTAGACTAAATAAGCCCAAATTGTTCTCTACCTTGGCCACATATTGGAGTCACCTGGGATGCTTTAAAAACACTGATGTGCTGATGTGTGAGTCCCATACACTGAGTATCTGATGTAATTGGCCTAGTGCATAGCCTGGGCATTAGGATTTAAAAAAAAATTCCCTGGTGATTCCGATGTGCAGTCAAGGTTGAGAATAACTGTCTAGAGATCAGTAGTTCTCACAGTAGGATCCCACACCAACAATACCACCTGGGAACCTGGAAGAAATGCCAATTCTCAAGTGCACTTCCAACCCACTGATTCAGACTGTGGGACAGGGCTCAGGCATCTGTGTTTTAAAATCCACTTCAGGTAATTCTGATGTACACTGATGTTTAAAAAACCACTGAACTGGAGGATCTACAAATTTCTTATTAGGATAGGGATTAATCAATTTTTAAGCTAGAGATAGGTCCATAAGTCGGAACACCTACTTGGAGAAGGGTGAAGAAGGTGAAGTAAGGAGACAAAAAAGTTTATTCATAGAGACAGCTAAAATTATGGTCAGAGTATTGGAAGCAGTTTTCTTCTTTGTGCTTTATTGCTGTGTGCTTCTGGAAGAGAGAAAGGCTTGATTTTTAAAATGTATAGATTGTTCCTCAATGTTCAAAGCAGCATTATTTACAATAGCCAAGTGCTGGAAACAGCCTAAGTGTCCATCAGTAAATGAATGGATCAAAAAACTATGGTACATTTACACAATGGAATACTACACAGCAGAAAAAAGAAGGAACTCCCATCCTCATGACAGCATGGCTGAAACTGCAAAGCATTATGCTAAGTGAAATAAGCCAAGTGGTGAAAGACAAATACCATATGACCTCACCTATAAGTGGAACCTGATCAACAAAACAAACAAGCAAGCAAAACATAACCAGAGACATTGAATTTAAGAACAAACTGACAGTAACCAGAGGGGAGGAAGGAGAGGGATAATGGAGAAAATAAGGGAAGCGGCATTAAGGAACATGTATAAAGGACCCATGGACAAAGC
>PVKM010036786.1:0-14679 GCA_004027735.1 Carollia perspicillata | reverse complement strand
TGGTGCTTCCCCCACCCAACAGGACAAGATCCAGGGATCCTACCAGCTTCCATCGCTGCTCAGGGATGGCACTGATGTCCACAGGGTGGCGCTCTATCACGTTCAGGAACCGTACTTCGGGGACTGCAATGGCACAGATCACATGGATCCACCTGGGGAGGGTGGGAAGGGATAGGGTCAGAGGTCATGGGTGCCCCCATCTCTCCTCTCCCCAATGTCATTCCACTCTGTGGGCACTGCCCCTGTCCACGATGCTGCTGCTGGCCGGTCAGGGCTTGCAGGACCTGAAGGGACAGTCTGAGTGATTGTCTGCTCCTCCAGGTCTCCCCCAACCCCAGGCCCTGAGAAGCAGCAGCACCCCTTCTACCCACCTCCTGTCGGTTGTCATCTGCAAAGCTCCTCCCCGGAGGTTGCACAGGCAGCACTCCTGCAGGGACCGGACAAGCTCACGGTGAGGGGGCGCAGGGGAGGGCTGCCCCCACGCTGCTCTGGGGCCTGGTCCATCTCCCACCCTCCGTCCTTACATTTCAAACTAGCAGCCACCATAGGAGGGGCCAGGAGTGCGTCGGCTCCACCCCCTCACTGCCAAGGTGAAGAAACCAAGACCCAGGGAGGTGAGGCCACCAGCCCGGGGTCACTCTGCAGGATCTGGCAAGCCCAGGGCCCAGGCCTGGCTCCCTCATGGGGCTGGACGGCTCTCAGAGTACCACCCCAGCCTCAGGGTGAGTTACCGCAGTCCAGGCGTGGGCCGTGCACCGGGAACATGTCCAACCTTCATTGACCAGTTCTGGGCGGATGCCGTAGCAGCCTGGAAGACAGCGGAGGACGGCTGAGTCGGGACACACCTGGCACTGCAGCTATACACTAGGCTAAAGGGGCGCTCTGGAGCCCCTCTTGGCACTAAGGGAGACTGCTCTCACTGCCCCTCTGCTTCAGTCCACGGCGTGGCACGCAGCAGGAGAAAGGTCTGGAAACAGATGCTGGGAAGGGGAGCAGGGTCCCCTTGGTGTCCCCCTCCCCAAGCTCTGCTAAGCTGAGACCCTGGGAAAGTGACCAAGGAGTTCCATGACATGCAGAGCCGACCTTGTGGACACTGGTGTTCAAACTGGGATGGCCCAGCGTTTGGGCAGAAGAGCCACTTCTGAAACCGCAAGTCAGAGGCTCTGATTTACCAAGGCGACTTGTCCTGGAATGTGGTTGTGGCTCGGAAACGGGAGGAGGGCACAGCGGAGAAAGGCAAACAAAGGGGCATGCCCCAGACCAAGGGACTCTGCCTCCCCCTTGGGTCACTGCCCAGCAGCACTTCAGGGGCCCTCAGTCATCTGGGGCTTGTTGCCCACCAAACAGGGGCTCTACTGGCTGCAGTGGGCAGTGGCCAGGTGCAGAGGGGTCCCTGGTAGAAACACAGGGAGAGAGCAGGGCCGCAGAAATGCAGCTCTGTGTCCCCATGGAGACCTCAAAGGACAGCAAGGAGCTTGAGAGCCCCACTGGACACCCTGCTCTGTCCAAGGCAGTCAGCCAAGGTCAGCACCTGGGGGGCCTGGCTCCTGAGGAAGTGGGGGCTCTACCTCCCTCCAGGGCCAGGTCTCAAGGAATACACCTGCACTAAGCCTTCTGCGCTAAGGGCAGTGGGTGGGGTGCCTCTGCCCCTGCAACCCCACCCACAGCCCCCTGTCCCCCCGCCCCCGCACTGGAGTGGCCCCAGGAGCCTGCCCTGGAGTCGAGTGTCTCCCTCCAGGCCCAGCAAGGCTGAGCCAGGAGACTTGCAGACAGGAGACAGAACAAGCCCTGGGGAGCCTCCGTGGGGACAAATGAAGGACAGAGACCTACAGCTGCCTTCCTCCACAGGGCAGGGGGCACACAGAATTAAACAGCTCTATAAGGCTTCCTTCCTTCCGGGGAGCTCAACCTCCCATTTCCGGCCCTCACACCCAAGAAGGGGGCAGACGTGCCTTCTCCTGTCTCCTTGGGTCATGGTCTGGCTTCAGGGTCTAGGAGAGGGTGGTCGCTGACAACAGAGATTAATCAGACCCCGGACCTCCCTAGAATCGCAACTTTACCATCGACTCTGGCCCCAAAGCACAGAGTTGAAAATTGTCATCGTACCTGACAAGCACCTGATCTCTTCCTGCTGCTTCCCAGGCCCCAGAGGGCAGGGCAGGGGTCAACAGAACTGTCCAGAAGGAGGCTGACCAGGCAGGCCCACCTTGGCCAGGGGGAAGGACAGGAAGTCTGCCCCTGAAGGCCGAGACCCTGCCCCCTGATGCCAGGTCCTTTGAAAGCTCCGAAACTACAGCCCAGGAGGAAAGAGCTCCCTGATCCACAGAGGCAAGGGCGGCTGTCCTAGGAGAGTGCGCAGAGGCCACACACTGCAGCCCCCACAGTCCTCCTGCAGCCCAGGCTGCCTGTCGTCCAGGACCCCACTCACTGGCATGGACCTGCAGGCAGCACTTGGCACAGGCGATCAGCAGGCTGGTCCCGTCATCGCCGATGTAGGAGTTGGCTGGGAGTGGCTCTGTGTTCTCGGCGCTGGAGGTGAAGCACATTTCGGGGATCAGTGGCCGTGTCTTCTGGCCGCATTTGGAAGGTGGTATGGAGGGGCCTTCCCCGAGGGAGGCCTGTGGGGCCTCCTTCTCCATCTGTAGGGACTGCAGAAGTGGAGGACCTTTAGTGGAGAGCCCTCTGTGGGGCCCCATCATCACTAAACTCAGCCTCAGGGCCATCCTTGCCTCCCTCAGTCCACGCCTCACGTGGTTTCTATATCCAAACAGCCCCAGCCTGCCTCCCACCTTCCCGGCCACCACCCTGGGGCCTCCCACCAGGATACCTGGAGTGGCCCCTGGAGGGCTTCCCTAGTACACCAGCCCTCCCCGCCCATTCCTCAACCCTGTTCCCCCAAACGTAACCCTGTCCTGCCCCCACCGAACACCTCCCACTAGGGTCACATCCAAACACAGCACCGGCACCATCCTGCCGGCCCCTGCCTTGTCCCCACAGCCCCTTCCTCTCTTCCTCTAGCCACGTGGGCCCTGCTCTTCCTCCAACACCCCCACTGCCAGGCACCATCCTGCCCCAGCACCCGTGCACGCCCTGTCTCCCTACCTGGAGCCCCCGGATCTCTGTTCCACACCCTGCCTGCCCATGGGACCAGCAGCCCCAGCCCGATGTCCTGCTGTCTGTCTCTGTGACCCTGACCACGACCTGAAGGCGTGTTATCTGTGCCCCTGTATGGGCACTCCCCCGCCTCCAGTATGTGCCCCACAATGGCTGTCCCCCAGTCTCTGGGGAGCCAACAGGTTCCCAAAACCCATCCCACGGAGAGAACGTGGTGAGACCGCCCTGCCCACAGCACCAGGATCCAGCATTCCACGCCTGTCACAGGGCAGCTGGGTTCCCCAACGCCCTCCAGGGTGTGACAGCAGGGTTTGCCCCTGCTCCTGACCTGGGAAGAAAGACTCCACTGGGGAACAATGCCAGGCGTTGGGGGGATGATGGCACTTCAGATTAGGGGACCAGTTTTTTTTTTTTTAAGATTTTATATTTATTTATTTTAGAGAGATGGGGAAGGGAGGGAAGGGAGGGAGAAAGAGAGGAAGTGAAACTCGAAACTCAATGTGTGGTTGCCTGTAGCACACCCCATACTGGGGATATGGCCTGCAACCCAGGCATGGGCCCTGACTGGGAATCAAACCAGCGATGCTTTGGTTCGCAGGCCTGCGCTCAATCCACTGAGCTACACCAGCCAGGATCAGCTTTGAAATCAGAGCCGAGCATCAGGCTCCCCCCATCCCTCTAAGTTGCCTCCATTAGTCGAGAATGGCTTTCATTTCCAAACAGGCAGAATATCCAGCCACAACCCTGCTTACAGCAAGGGCCAGTAAGACCTAGTCCCGGGTCTGAGGACTCCAGGTTTGGGAAGTGGTTGGCCCACAAAGCTCACTGGTACGGTGGGCTGATTAAAGTCAGGATTCTTCGCTGACAGCTGGAATGAAGAAGATCCACACCTGAAGTTGTAGGTGCCAGCACTCTGATTCCTGGCAGCCTCCCCAGGAGCACCAAGGGGGGACGTGCCTGGAGAGGACATCTGGATGGGACTCATTCCCTCTCCCACCCTGACGCTGATCTGTTAATGGACAGTGGGTCCAGGGAGCTCTGGAGACGGGCGCACCGCCACCAGCATGGGGCACAGATCTTGGGGCAGCTGAGCTAGTATGTAGAAAGTACTGGGCACTAGGCTGGGGGTGGGGACCCAAAAAAGCAAGCAAGACCTGGCTGTAGCCTCCTGGGATTCACTGTCCAGAGGTGGATAAACACGGAGGCAGGAGCAAGAGCAGAGGAAGGCCAGGGGAGCCCAGGGTGGGACATCCGAGAGCCAGCCTGCAGACAGCAGGTCTGGGAAGGCTTCCCAGAAGAGGTAGCAGATAAGTGAACTCAAAGAAGGAACAAAAATCTGCCTGGCAAGGCATGGGGTTGGCTGGGTGGGAGACCCTGGCGGGGGCATCACAGGGCATACTGCTGCTGTGTGGGCTAGGGAGAGCAGGGGCAGATGTCTCAGCGGAGGAAAGCCATGGGGGCATGTGGCCAGGCCCAAGGCCACGGTGAGCCTGGTGGAGTCTGCAGCCAGGGAGTGTATGGGCAACAGCCTCCCAAACACCTGGTCTGGCCACGGTGAGACACTATCAGGAAGAATGCAGCCTGTGGTGGGGAGAAAAAAGCCAAAGACAGGCTATGGTCACGGCTGGGGAGGGGACAGGGGATGAAATAAGAGGTTAGGAGGGAAACTGGGCAGGCTGATGGCACAGGACAAAGTGCAGGGAAAGGCCAAGTTCCCCAACTCAGGAAACACGGGACAGAGGGGGACCCAGTCTGGAAAGTGTGCAGGATGCGGTGCCTGGCTCAGTGGAGATGGATCAGATCTTTGTACCACTGGTGTCCCAGCTGGGCCATGTGGGGGTCTTTGCCCTGGTCCCTGCCTGCCTCTGGGGTCCAGCTGGTTGCCACGTCTCTGCCCACTGGCTCCCAGGTGGCACAATGCCAGGCTATGTTGAGGAACTTTCCGAGAACAGTGGCTGTGACATATGCATGCCATCCCCCCACCCCTCCGTCCAAGGCCCCATTTTTATGCCCACTGACAAGCACCTACAGATAAAACTCAGAAACTGGCCGCTTTCTCTGTGGCCCTCACCAGGGAGGCTCCAGCACACCTGGCACTGCCAAGGGCTTCTGCCTGCTGTGCTGTGACTGTCCCACCCCCCACCCCCCGTCCTATTCCAATCCTCCGGGCTCTCACTGACCCCACTGTGGCTCCTACAGCAAGTGGGTTCTCTTCCCATCGCCTGCCCCAGAGTTCCGTTCAGCTTGAGCCAACACTGGCATGTAGGAGAGGAGATGGATGCTGCTGGGCCCTGTGTGGCCCCGTGAGGCCACCCACTCACCTGGCTGTAGGGGTAGAAGAGGGTGCAGATGGCGCAGTAGGGCTCGGTCAGGGCAGCCACTGCATTGAACTTCCTCTCGGCCTGGAAGCTGGCTGCCTTGTTCTTCCACTGCAGGGACAGCAGGGACCTCAAGGCCTCGGGGTCACTCATGTCCTCTTCCCCGGAGAAAGGGAAGGCTTCTAGAGTAAGTAGGGAGAAGGGAGGCAGAAGGTTAAACCATGCCCGAGGGTCCATCCCCTGCCCCAAACGACAGGTGTTTTACTGCCACAAGCATTCACAGTGATGGGTCCCCACTTACATGGCCCCTGAGTCTCTGCAAAGAGGCCACCAAGCCACCCAGGCTGGGGGTGGGGAACTGGTCCTGTCTGGGGGTGGGAGACAGGCTGGGTCAAATCCTGGCAGGTCAGGTGCAGCCTCCTGAGCTCAAAGGAGCCAAGAGAGAAGTGTGGCTGGGAGTCAGGGAGGGGGTGGCGTCAACAGGAAGTCCTGTTAAGGTAAGATGGAGGCCACTAACAAGGCATCTCTTCTGCCCACGCCTGTCATCCCCTGGGGCCTCCATTACCAGCCCTACCCTGAAGGTCCCACTGGTGCGTTTCCTGAGCTCTTGCGTTCAGTGCTCCCCTGGGAGCCTGCCCCAGAAGCTGGTGCTCAGTCCTGAGGCCCCAGCCTCCACAGCGGCTGGGCCAGCACGGTTGCTGTGCTGCCCTCCTGACTATAAGGCCGAGGCCGCCTGGAGGGACTCAGGGCACCTTTCATCTCCCTCGAGATCCCTTCTATTTCTGGGAGCTGGACCCTGTGATCCATGGAGCTTCTAGAACCTCCCCACACTAGTCTTCAAGTTAGACTCAGAATAAAAAAAGCCATCTGGACGATTTTCAAATTCCATGTGCATCTAAGCAGAAGGCTAAAGCGGAAGATGAAAAATTGGCTTCCCGGGGTTTCGGCCCGAGATAGCAGCTCTGACTTTCAACCGAGTGTTAAATACAAGCTGCTCGTCTCCTAGCCCCCACCCTTCCAGCTCTAGCTCCCACAGCCTGTTCATTGTTCCAACCCCTCCAAGGTCTGCGGCTGGGCTCAGCGGCAGGAAGAATCACATCTGCTGAGACTGGTGGCTTCCCAGCTCTATGTCACCCACCCGTGGCCAGCCATAGGTCGGAGCCTTGGGTGTCTCTAATAACAGCTGCCTGCCTGGGGAGGGGCGACGCAGGGTTTTCTCTAGTCAAACAAGCAAAAACAGGGGCTGCCTCTGTCCCTGCAGGGAGGTCCTGCAGGCTGTGTGTATGGGACTAGGTCTAAGGGCCAGAAGTCTGGTGACAGAGGCTGAGGGCCTGGCTTAAGGAGGTAACAGTGGGGGCGACCAGTAGGGCAGGTGGCAGAGGGAGGCCTGAGGGTAGGTGCCAGGTCAGAGAGCAGGAGCTATTCGCAGTCTGGGGCCCCAGTAGGGAGACAGAATCCTCCCTCACCTTCATCACTGGACGCCTCCTGCTTGACCACTGACAGAGGGGACCGGGTTGGTGGCTTGCCCAGAGGGTGGCGCCGGCTCTTCTTGATTTCCATCTTTAACTTAGAAAACGTTGATGGTGCCTGAAACACAGAACAGGAGGCATCTTTGAGTCACAGCTTGGGGACAGGAGCAGAGTTTGGCTGGGCAGTACCCCAGTTTCCCCAGTAGGGGGTGAGAGACCCCAGGGAGAGGCAGCAGGAGCCGTGGTTATTTTTACACACCTGTGCTGCCGCCTCTGAGGAGCCACGGGGCCATTTCCCACGCTCTGTGGCCAGTGCACAGGGAGAGGCAGAACCCCCAGCCCCAGGGACCCGAGAGGGCATCCCACCTGCACGTCACCAGCTCCGCTCTCCTCCTCAGGCCCCGTCAGCTCCATGGGGGCCATCTGCTCCTTCCAGGTGGGGCCCTTCTGGGCAAAGTGCTCAGAGGCCTGCTGGCTGGACACACGACCTTTGTCGCACGTGGCTGGGCTGGCCCACGGCACCACATACAACATGGGGATGATGGGGCGTGGCTTCAGCTCCAGGTCCTCGCCAGGTGCCTCAGGGGGCACGACATTAAGGGGAGGTGGCAGGGGGTTCTCCTCAGGGGCTTCAGGGCCAGGGCTCAGCACTGGGGGCTCCAGTGGGGGTGGCAGCACCTCCTCAGTGGGGAACTGGGTGGGCAGTGGTGGCGGCAGCTGGGGCAAGAGTGAGTGGTGAGGGTGTACGGGGCTCTTCTTCTTCCGGTCACTCTTGGTCTTGGCTGGCCGCAGCTTGCCCTTCCTGTCCTCTGTGAGGAGAGAGGAAAGACCCATCATAGTTGAGGCCAGAGGCCACGTACCCTCCTTTGAGCCACCTGGCCCAGGTGGGAGCTGTCTGGAGGTGGGAGAAGCCCCCTCTGGCCTTCCCCAAAAGAACAGAGGCTTTGGGGAAGTCCAAACCACTGCCAGGTCACACTGGCAGCTGCACCCACGCCTTGGGGGAACCCCCACCCCCTGGGTTCTGCAGGTGCACAAAGAACCTTCTGAGATTAGCTTGAAGCGGAAGAAAGAGATGTATCTTTCCCAAGGGATGGGGAGAAGAGGCAGGGTTTGCTTTCAGGTATCTGAGTTTTGTATATTTCTACAGTGAAAACACACAACTTGTAGAGTTTTTCAAAGCAAAGACTCAGACAGCAAACCATAAACAAGCGGCCGCTTGAATGCGACACAAGAGCCAGATGAGCCTGCAGGGCCAGAAACGCCCTCCCACGCCAAGGGCCAGTGCTGGGGGGTTCCAGACAGGTGACAGGGTGGGGTGGGAAGCAGCTGAGGTTTGTCTTCAGTGGTATTTAACTGGGGGCCAGGATGGGTGTGTGGTCAGCAGAATCACGGCCCCAGAATCATGTCCACATCCTAGGTCTGGGACCTGTGAATGTGGAACCTGACATGGCAGCGGGACTTTGCAAATGGCGCTGAGTTAATGCAGACGGTCTGGGTGGACTCAACACACTAGTGGAGTTCCTTAAAGGGGGGGGAGCTTTCCCAGCTGTGGTCAGTGGGAGCCGAGACTACATAAGAAAGCTCAGAGAGATGCTGACGATGGAGGAAGGAGCCATGAGCCTGAGATGTGGTGCCTCTAGAAGCTAGAAAAGGCCCGAGACAATTCTCCCCTGAAGTCTCAGACAGGAACCTGCCCTGCTGCACGTGGGCTTAGCCCCATGAGACCTACATGAGGCTTCTGACCTCCCAAAGTTTCGGCAAATAAATGTGTGTAGCCACTGTCATGGCACCCCAAAGGACTCTGTCAGTGATGCCCTTCATGAAGCCTGCTGTGCTCAGGGTGAGGAACATACAGCATAAGGGACTCTGCTCTCGAAGACAACAGGACTGGCAGTGGCCTACCAGGGCCCAGAGCCAGGAGCACAGCGGGAAATCTGCCAGCACTGGTCCTCGCCTGCCCCATCGGAAGAAGGGGCACAAAGCTCATCCGTGTGTCCCAGGTTCTCAGGGTTTCAGGATATCACATAAAAAGGGGCACTGGCTGGAACTAGGGGACCAGCTATTCTGGCTGCCTGGGACCACACTGGGTTCCTGGACAACCTGTGATGAGTGGTCCTGCTACAGGCCTCAGGTAGGTTAGGGGAACCTGTGTCTAACAAACAGTCTTGTGTTGGGAAAATTAGGACAAATGGAGGTCAAGGACCTGTTCCTCTCTGTGTGAAACTGGTGACAACGGGAAGCGTAATGAGTTCTGATTTGCAGCGCGGCATCCGTGTTACCTCTTGCCGTAAAAACCCGTCCATATGTTGCCCCTGTTCCTCGGCCAAAGATGACGGATGGAACAAGTGCTGATTACCTTGGGTGAGGGCTAGTCACTTAATCCCTAATCTGCACTGACCTCAAGAAGGGACTGAGCAAGAAACCTCCCTGCAGGAGGAGCCGAATCGTCCCACTCACCCCCACCAAGTGCTACCGAGGCTCTGAGCCAGGCCTGCACTGGCTGCTGGGATAACCCATGGCGTCCTTGACAAGGACCTGTGTTTTTCAAAAGAGGCTCCATCAGCCAGAAGATGATGGGAACTCCCCCTTCCTGGCCCTCAGATCCTGAACCTTCTGGAGGCACCAAGGGTTCTTCCCTCGCTGTTGCCCCACCTAGGTGAGCCTTAACCACTCCCCACACCCCCCTCCCACCTGCCCCTCATGAGTCTGGTCAAGTTCTTCGGCCAAGGAAAGGAAATTATAGATGCTCCTTCCCCTCCAGAAGTGGAATCTGGACAGCTCCCCACAACAAAAGGTCCCTCCCCATCCAGCTGAGTGGTGACAGAGAGACATGAAGCATAACTCAGTGATGCCTGCTCACTGGGGCACGGCCCCAGGAAGTGACCGGGAGGTGACCGAGGGCCTGGGAGGTCAGTGCCCAGGGCAGTACAGGGGCTACTTTACAGGACCAGCCCAGAGGCTAGTCCCAGAGGCACTGCCCTATTTGTGTAAAAGGCACTTTCGGATAAACACTGTGTTCTCTAAGGGAATTCAGTATTCCTCCCACCCTTCCTTCTCCCTCCCTCCCTCACAGCGCAACTATTGAAATCGAACTGTCTCTCTTCCTGAGGATGGGGGTCCAATTTACTCTCTGCACTGGAGACTGATGTCAAAGAGGGACAAGTTCCAGCCTTTTCTTCACATCTCTTGGGCTCTGGGAAGCCAATGGGAAAAACACCTAGAGGGTCCTTCAGGGGACAAGCCCAAGGTCAGAACGGACACGTGAAGCCTCGGGGCTCTGTCCTCACCATGGGACCTCCCCCGCAACCCTGGCAGCTCCCAGCCGGGGGCCACACTGTCAGATCGCAGCCAGCCCCCTGCCTGCCAGAGCTCAAAGCAGCCTCCAAATGGAGCAGGGATGTCACATGGAAAAAGGGCTTAGAATCAAGGAAAGAAGAAAAAGAGAGAGCCCTAGCCGGGTGGCTCAGTTGGTTGGAGCATCTTCCTGTATACCCAAATGTTGTGGGTTCAATCCCCGGTCAGGGCCCATACCTAGGTTGTAGGTTCGATCCCAGGTCAGGGCTTGTACAGGAGGCAACTGATTGATGTTTCTCTCTCACATCAGTGTTTCTCTCTCTCCTCCCCCACCTCTATCTCTAAAATCAATAAATAGATCCTTGAGTGAAGATTTTTTAAAAAAGGGGCTAAGGGTCTCAGCCAGTCCCTCCTGAGCATATGTGGCCTCCCACCCCCTCAGGTTTGGGACACAGGCAGGCAGAATTCAGGGGCCTCTCCCACAGCCGGCTAGCCCAGGCCCTTCGAGGACTATTTTTAGGAGTGGTGAAGATGTCACAGCCAAGACCGCCCTCACCACTGGACTTTACTGGCCTGCCTGGTTCTCTGAGGTCCCCCACAGCTCCTCCACGGTACCAAAGCTCACCTGGGGGTGCAGCGAGAGCACCTGGTTTTTCTGGAATCTCAGGCTTGACCTCTGCTGCATGTTGTCCAAAGGGGGAGAGGAGGTGGCCTCATGACTGCTGATTCAGGGACACGTCCCTGTATGGCAGGATGTGTCTCCGAGTGAAACTTGCAGTCCCCTCATAGAAGCCTAGCCTGTCTGCTCCCTGTGGCACACAGCACCCTTTCCTGTCCTGTGCTAAAGCCAATCGTGAGCTGTCAGGACACTCCTGAAACCTGGCGCTCCATGACCAGCAAGTGCCCACAGCAGCTACTGCTCACACTCCTGGGTACTCCTGTCTCCTCAAGGCCCTGGGAGGTATTGGGGTGGGGCTCCTCTGGCTGCATGCTCTGCCTGGGAGCAGTAGGGCACCATGGTGGGACCAGCCTCCTGCGTCCTGGCACTGCCCTGCTGCCCCCATCTTCCAAGCTGTGAGAAAGGACAGTGGCTGTGCTGAGCCACAGGGAGGGCGAGAGCCCTGTGAGATGGCCACTGCCAGGTGGGTAGAAGGAGTCCCTGCCATCCCAGCAACCCAGAACTGACATGGCCACTTTCCCACCCCACTGCCCCGGGTCAGGGCAAGGCACAGCAAGTAAGCCGTGGAGGGAGGCTGTGGGGCCATCCTAGGGCAGCAGGTCTTCCCAGACCACCGGGCAGTGGGTGCGGACCGGGGGTGTGGAGTGGAGACAGCGGCAGCCAGCAGGGAAGCAACCTCCTGAGGCCTGGAGCCCCATCTGCCAGCCCAGGGCACTCCCCCCCGCACGCCCCTGGAGGCCTCCTCTGGCCCACCCCACCCCCGGCACTGCGACACTGTCAGCATTCAGTGTGTGAGTGACAGTGAACACAAACTATTGCTCACACCTGACACGATCCTCAGCACTTACCACTTTTAGGGACATTAAGCTGGTATTAAGGAAGTCTGGAAACCACTTTAAAATCTTCCACTCATTCCCTGACATGTGCTTCTGTCACCCCTGACTACGAATACTTATTCAATGTGTTCAGACCTGTCTTCCCACCAAGGGCTCAAGAGACGGCTCCCAGGATGCTCCTGACCACAGTAAGGGCCCTCTAGAGGTGGCAGTTACATCCAGCACCCCAAAGGAACCACGTCCTTTCTAGAGGAAGACCCCCCACAACCCAACTCCTCCTTGGGAACAGGGCTCTGTCATGGGATAGGGATGGGGTGTCTGCAGTTGGGGAGCACTGCCAGCCTGGGCAGGGATGCCATCTCAGAAACAACCCCATCCTTCCTGAGGTCCAGGTGCCTCTGGGAGCTCATGGAAGCCACAGCCCTGGAGGATGGCGCTGAGGCCCCACCACATGACACGGTACATGACACTGCGACCGTCACTGGAATGTAGACCCTGAAGCCCTCTGGGAAAAGCCCCAGGGGTCCTGGGATAAGGCTGTTGACGGGGAACAGGCGTGAGTACAGATGCCAGACAACTGGTGAGGAGAGCACGTGTCCTCCACGTTACTTCTGGGTGGCGTGCGGTTTGTCTACATGGTTTACTCTCAAAGGACAAGGAATCCTGCTCAGGCAGCGAGCGCCCCCATGAGGCCCTCGGTCCAGGGCCCCACCTTGGGGAGCTCATTGTTAACCATGACAACCCAAGCTCAACCACGCAACTGCCTTACAGAATATGCACATTTGGTCATATTTTTTACTTTCTGGAGCACACACAACGCCAGAGCAGGGCCTGCAGGACCACAGCAGATGTGCCCCGCTCAGCTCCACCTCCAAACTCTGGGAGCCATGGGGAGTAACCTGCTGCTTCCTCTCTCTTGGTTTTAGAGTGTTTACTCTCAGTTATGGGCTGATGGTGTGCCCATGCCCCAAATTCCTATGCTGAAGTCCTACCCCTCATGCCTCAGAATGTGGCCTTATTTAGAGTCACTGCAGATGTCACAAGTTCAGGTACAGTCATCAGGGCAGTCCTAATCCAATGGGACTGGTGTTCTGATCAAAGGGGGACGTCTGGGCAGAGAAGCTGGCACAGGGAAAATGCCACGTGAATGAGTGCAAAGAGGGTACCCGCAAGCCGAGGACAGAGGCCTCAGAAGGAACCGGCTCTGCCAGCCCTTGACTGCGCTTTTGGCCTCCAGACCAGCGAGATGAGAGTCGGCTTCGGAGCCCCCGTACCCTCCCTCTGGGGCGCTTTATGAGGCAGCCAAAGGAGACACAAACACACTCTCCACAATCCGCCGCCTGGCTTGAAGAGTTTTCTGACTGTACGTAAATGAGACATTGGACGTACATGTCCCCTGAGCACAGAATGGTGGCCTTCGCTTCTCCCACCTGCCATGGAGGGTGTCCTCACTCTTGTCCTGTGAACTGATGGCCAGGCTCCGGACTCACCGGCCCCCTCCCCAGCCCCCACTTCTGGCTCTCTCCATCCATCCACATTTAGACCAACTCCCCCACACCCTGCTGGGACCCAGAAAGGAGCTGCAGAGCCCCCAGCTAATATGGGGGAACTGCACCTTCGTGTGGGGCCTTCTCCCAATGCACATGGCTCCACTCATTTAGCAATTCTTCCTTGTTTTCCAAAAACAACTCTAATTTTCTCCATAAAGTCTTTAACTTCTTGCTGGCTTTGTTCCAAGGCGCTAACCCTCCAGATGCTTTTACCGTAAGCAGCTCCCTGACGGTGATGTCGCCTCCTGACGGCTGGCCTACAGGAGTGAGCCCTGGCTTCCGTGCATGGGGCTCCATGGCACCTCCACTGGATCTCTGAGTGACTTGACAGCTCAATCCCCAGACCCCTTCCTACGTAGGGGTTCACACGTATGCCCCGATATTATTGACGTATGCCTCCTCTCCAAGCAGGCAACTTCTCTATCTTGCCTTCTGGGCCTCCTGGGCACACCGACCAGAGAATGGCATGGTGCCCCACTAGGCAGGCATGTGTTGGGCCCTCTGGGAATGTGCTAGCACACGATTCACCCAGAAACTCTGTGGTCTCCCCACTTGTGAGTGCCTGAGGGTCCCCCTCAGGGACACTCACCCTGCCAGCCAGGGGACAGTCACTCCCTGACTGGGAACCTCTGTACCAGCCTGTGGGTACACTGGGGTGCATGTGCCCACCTCGGACTGTGACCCATGGACAGTCCCCTCGATGTTGCATCCTGATGAGTGTACAATGCTGACACGGGCAGGGCCATGCTGGCTCACGTGTTCCAAGTCACGGCCATGAAGAGGGAAACTGAGGGTCTGAGTAGAACTCCCTGGTGAGCTCTGGCCTGTGACAGAGTCCAAGGTACCACTACTAGGCAACCTGCCACCCCTGTCCCCACTGTTGCCCAGCACCTGGAAAAAGCCAGAGAGGAGAAGGCCCCAGTGCTATCCTGGGGAGCAGCGGCTATGTACAGACATGGGAGCAGCTGAAGCTGCAAATTAGAAAACTGAAACCAGCCATCGAAAATGAAACACTGTAAAACACGGGAGAACCTTTAAAGAGCTCACATATTAACATCCCACAGCTGAAAGCGCCCTGCACTGCACGAAGGGCGTGTTCCCGAGACACCCCACCACGACCCTGGTGCAGGCTCACCAGCGTCTAGCCGCAAACAGCAGGCCATCCCCCTTCACAACGAGGTAGGTCACACCTCTGCTGTGGCTGAACCTCTGTGTCCCCACAGATGCATGCACTGAAACCTACCCCCTTAGGAGGTGGGGCCTGTGGGCGGTGATCAGGTCATCAGGGCAGGGCCCTCATTAATTACATCAACACCCTGATAACGAGCCACAGAGCTAGCTGGCTCCTCCACATGTGGCCACAGGTTGCAGCTGTCTGCAACCTGGAAGAGGGCCCTCCGCTGGCACCCCGACCTCATC
>PVKM010036785.1:0-14680 GCA_004027735.1 Carollia perspicillata | reverse complement strand
CATAAGTTATGTATGTAATTACCACCTTCCAGTTTTTTCACTTATTAGTGGTAACAATTCTTTGTTTTTTTTTTCACTTAAAGGTTTTTCAATTTAGAACGGAGTTGATGCAACCTGAAAAGATAACTCTGTCTGTTATAAAACTACTTTATTGATTTAGTTGTATTTAGTTCTAGGTGCTAAAGTGACATTCAGTTTTTTGTAGCTACTTACGACAAAACCTCATCAGCAAAAAGATTTTTTTGACTACCGTATCTGTAACTTTGAAACTTACCTGGCAGAACCTTGATTTACTGTAGTGCTCAAAGAATTAGCCTATCCTGGTTAATTACATTCACCAAGTAAACCAGAGCCCCCTTTTGGATTTAGCCTTTAGTGGTAGAAGCCTATTGAAAGTGTCTTTAGGTTACAGCTGGCTTCAGTGTCAGTTTTCACTGTGTAGTAATGTGGCAGAAACTGTACTTAAATCAGCCTTAAAAGTCTTGAGTCCCAAATACTCCCAGGGATGGTGGATGGGTGGATGGGTGGGTATGTGTTGTGCCCCTCCCTTCCCTTTTAACTAAATCCTAGGTAAGAATTGGTTGTCTTGACTAAAGTTTCTCTTTCTTTTAAGTGAAAGGAGAATTTGCAGAGAACAGATTTTATGTTAAAAGTGCCAACCAGCTTAATTACCAGCACTTCCCTTTGCCTTCAGGATAAAGGCCCCATGCTTTAGATGGCATTCAAGACCCTCGATAATCTAGTTCCCCTTTATCCCTCCAGACTCTTCTGCGATTTCTACATACTCCCCAGATACTTAAACTACCTGAGTTACTCACAGCTTCGCCCTCTTCACCTCGTTTTACTCCAGGGGTTCCATTCCAAGGAGAGGGGATAGTGTGAACGAGAGAGAGCAGGTTCTGAGTCGAAATTACATATGGTCCAGCGTTGCTAGAATGTGAAGCCCCAGTAGGGAATGGAAAGGCTACTGAGTCAAACAAACCCTTGAGGTCAGGACGTATAGGCCTAACTCTGTGGGTTCCAAGCACAGTATTTCATAAACTTCATGGAATGAGCAGGCGAGGGCTTAGTTGAAGTCGGGCATGAATGACTTGGATGTAGTAAGATGATTGCTTTAGGTTAACTAATTGTGTGACTTACTAAAAACTATCTAAAACCTTTTTTTTTAAAGGTTACAATTAGGTATTTATCGTTCTAGAGTGGATAGCAGTGGGGGAGAAGATAGATCCCTGCCTTTACATTCAAATGGAAAGAGTGTAAGAGCCCTGGTGGGGTTGCTCTGGTGGCTACAGTGTCGTCTGATACAAGCTAACCAGCCAGTGAATGATAAATAAGGGGAGCAACAAATCGATGTTTCTCTTGCCGCCCCCTTCCTCTCTCTCTAAAAAACCAGTAAATAGAATTAAAACACACACACACACAAATGGAGAGAGTGTAAACAAGTAAACTATATTAGCATATCAGATGTATTGTATGGAGGAGAATTAAGTAGGGGTAGGGAGTGCACTTTGAAATAGGGACATTAGGGAAGGACTCACTGGAACAGTGCTGTGGGAGTAATTACCCGCCTAGTGGGGGAGAGCAAATGAGCCAGGCGCCCCCTGGGGCGAGGGGGATGGTTCCAGGCAAAGTCAATTTAAGTGCAGAGGCCCTGAGACTGGAGGGTCAGGGTAGCTGTTGTGGGGGACTGGGGAGAAGGTGAGGCCTGAGAAATAATGGGCTTTCTAGGATTTCTAAGGACTTCAACTTTTATTCCAAGGGAGAAAAGAACCATTGGAAATTTTGAGCAAGAATAACATGATCTGCCTTAACACGGCAGCTAGAATTATATTTTTTTAAGCTCGATGATAGCTCGTAGAAGGGTAAGAGTGGAAGCAGGAAGACCAGTAACCAGGCTGTATTGTAGTGATGGGGCAGGAGACAGGAGAGGCTTGGCCCAGCTTGATGGCGGAGGAGCAGGTGAGAAGTGCTTTGTTTCTAGATATATTTTGAAGACGAGGTAGAAGTGTTTTGTCACAAACATCAGATATTTAGTTGATACCTTTTACGTTTTATAAACTATTTATGGAATTTTTTTTCTTTTATCCTTACCTCTGACTAAAAGAAAAAGGTTTAACAACAATAACAAATGAATTTGTATGTACCCTGATTTAGAACTTGAGCCCCAAGTTGGTGAAATTTGCCACTAACAATTCATAAGTAATACGGCCTGACCAGATTAGGCTGAAAGCTCACGTCACCCTGGGTGTTAACGGAAGTTTGAGAAAAAGGTGCTGTCAAGGCTGAGGGTGAATGAAATTCCTATTTCGGTTGATTTGGGATGATTCCTTCTTGAAGCTCCCATTAAAGATACTGACTTAGATACTAAGACGTCAGGATATCCTCCTTGTTTGAGGCATTCAGTGCAAGATCACTGACATCCAGACAGGTCTGCAAACCAGAAAAATCTGTAGTAGTAAGTGTATGGTGAGGGCATTTGTTTTCCTTTCACAAAGTCTTCCCCACTTTTCCACTTTCGCTGTCTGACATTCTAGGTAAGTGCGAGTTACAGTCACCTTATTGAAAAACCGTCTATTTTAGGAGCATAGCTTGTCACAAGAAAACTGGTCTAAATGACTAGGAACTGTGTTATGCTCAATGTGTTCTGAGATTATCTATTAGACACCTTTGGGTGAACATGGACTACAGACCTAACCCAGAATTAAGATAATTATGAAGTGGTTAATTTAAAGTTGAGATCAGTCTTGGCATGTATTTGTGTGTGATTGTATTTATAGATGTAGACATATTGGTGTGTTTGCATTGATGAGTTGTAGTGAATTTATTCCCAATTTCAAACACTTGTGTTTTTTTTTAATCTTTTTTTTTCTATCCTTGAAAGTTTTGGTCCCTGTTAGTTTTCAGCAGAATGTCTGGCACTGGATTTCAGTTGTCATCTTTTTTTATTTTTTAAAAATTTTTATTTATTTTTAGATGGAGGGGAAGGCAGGGAGAAAGAGAGGGAGAGAAACATTGATCCGTTACCTATTGCACACCTCCAACAGGGGACCTGTCCCGCAGCCCAGAATTGGCGACCTTTTGGTTTATGGGAGGACACCCAATCCACTGCGCCACACCAGTCAGGGCTTAATTAATGTCGTCTTAAAAAGCAAGCTGTCACAATTGATAGTATCAATTTTTGATGACTGTATCGGTAAAAATCAGCCATCGGCTTTTCGCCCTATCTGCCCCGTCTTTCAAAGGGGATGAGAGACACAGACGACTTTCACCATGTAGTCCCTCTCGCTGCCCTGCAGGAAGAACGCTGTGGTTTCTGGTCACGTTTTGGGTATCCACTTATCACAATTATACCTTACTCTTCCTTATGTTTTTAACTGTGTAAGCCATCTAGTCAGTTGTTGATTTTTTTAAAAAGTACATCTGTCCTAATTAAAAACAAGAAACCTGAAGCTTATACATATCTTTTCATCTTTTCTGGGCAGAGAGGCAGATGAAGGCTGTAAAAAACCTTTAGAAAGATTGCTGAACATCTGGCAAGAAAGAAGTGTGTATGGCGGCGAGTTCATACAGCAGCTGAAGCTGTCTATGGAGGACTCCAAGAGCCCTCCCCCCAAAGGTAGAAACATCACCACATGTTTACAGCTCTTGGTCTTTGCCTACTTTCGAATCATATGAAAAGCTGCAGTGGGGGTTGCTGTGAACCACCAACGATTATATGATTCTTCAGAGAGATGATCATAAATGATGGTGAGAATTTATGTAGTGCTCGCAACGTGTAAGCCTGGTTCTAGTATTCATGCTGTTCATCATCTCACACCCTCACTTTTGCTTGGTTCTCCTTGGCTGTCCTGCCCTTCAGAGCCTTTCTGTGCACGAGGGAAAGGAGCGACAAAGACTCGTGGGGTGCTAGGGAGCACCCTGGACTAAGATTTTGTCCTGGCTCTGCCATTGATTACTGTAGGATTGTGGACAAGTCTTGGCCCTTTTAAAACTTGGTTTCACTAAATATTGGTGCGGTTTTGGACCACGCTTTTGATGGTTGTCGGCTGTTTGTCTAAAGTTGATGTTGGTCTCTACCGAACTTAGGATATCCCTGGGAAGTATGTGCTTGTGTGTGGGTTTTACCAAGCCCTTAAGAGCTTCTTGTCTTCAGGGGGAGATCAAACATTATCTGGTTCTTTTGCCTCCAGTTGGTTGTGGTTTGATTCTAGTTGGCATGACATGTTTCTAAGCTACGATCTGGTCTGACTGCACATGTACTCATTTCCTGGAGGATCCAGTCCAAGTACTAAGATACTACTTAGGACCCTTTGAAGTCTGAACTAGTTTACTTTTGCAGATTCTTCTGCCATTACCTGGCATATACCATATCCTTCAGGCATACCAAACAGTTTCCCCTCTGGATACGCTGTTGGTGCCCCTTCCTTTGCATCTGTGCTACCTCTGCCTCAGATGTCCTCCTGCCCCCTTCACTGTGTGGCGAACTCCTTCAAAACTGCTGCTCTCATCCTGACCTCCCTATCTCGTCTGGCACACGTAGCCATTCCCTCCATGTTCCTCTGGTACTTCTTACATGGCTCTTCTGTAGGGTACAGCCGCGATAATAGCTCTCATTCAGCAGCCCTTTGTTGTGTACCTTCCGTGATCTCTTCCAGGTCTGAGTTTACATACCTTTTAAGGTAGGGTGTTCCTGTGAAACTAGAGGTTGGAGGCTAAGAATGATGCAAGTGCTTTCAGACTGCAGGTCGTTGTTTCACTTGGAGTGGGTAAAAACAGTTTGGGGGTCGCTCTGCACAGTAACTGCTGAGAAGCAAGGTATTTCCTACTTTGGATTCTGGTGGCGTTTGTATGGTGTCCTTTGGTGGTATTCTGCACAGCATTGAGGAATTATTCAGCATTCTTTACTCTGCCTTAGAGTCCATTGGTAAACAGTGCTGATTTTTTAAAAATACCACTGGGCAAGTAAGAGAGCCCTGAAATACAGTGTTTGAGGCTAAGTGTTGAATTTCAATTCAACAAGCATTTGCCAGACATGTGCTCTGAGTAAACAGCTATGTTACAGGAAAGCGAGAGAGAAGCGAGAAATAGTTCTGCACTTAGGGAGCAGTCAGACAAATTGGGGGATTTGTGGCCATAGTAGGTTTCAGAATAGCTCCTTTGGGTTTCTCAGTGTTTTGAGCATCTAGATATTAACAACGAGAGAGGCAGTATTCCTCTGTGTGGAGGGGAATGCAGATCTAAGGATGCTTTTTCCTCTGTTCTCTGAAGACAGAAACACACACCAGGAGGTTCCAACGTGTGTGTTGGTTACCCACTCTGTCTTCTCTGGACCTGAGTTGTCAATATGTTACCACAATCCTTTCAAAATATTGATGATTTCTCCAGAAGTTTATTTCTGAATTTAAATAGTCCTTTTGTATTTCAGCTTTAATTCATGAGTAATTCTTTATTTTCAGATAACTTTAAAAGTTTATCTTTGAAACAAGAATCTTCCTGTGGAACTTCAAGTTCTTCTAACATTGGAGAATACTTGATTAGGAATTTGGTTTCAGAGCTAGAGATTTCTTGAGTTACATTACCTGTCTCCCCAGGTGCAAGACCCAGGTGTTGTACTGAAGTTGCCTCTCTGTTTTGGGGAATACTCAGGCTTTGGCTTGACTGAATGGAATTATTATTTACCTGAAAAGCATGAAAATCACATAGAATTCTGTAGTTGTAGAGCGATTTAGAAAGGAAAGGCAGATACACAGGAAATCACTTTTACTGAGCACATATTAAGTACCAACCTCTCTGCTGACTGCTCTTCATATTAACTTATTTTAGATCCTTACAAGTACTCTGTGAATTTGATATTATTTTCATAATTCAGGTGAGGATACTAATACTGAGGCTCACAAGGGTATAGTAATTTTCCCCAAATAGATGTAATTGATAATAGAGAATTTAAATCCAGATCTATATGACTTTAAAGCCTATGTGTTTTTTTTTATTTTATTTAATTATTTTTAGAGAGGGGAAGGGAGGGAGAAAGAGAAGGAGAAAAACATCAATGTGTAGTTGCCTCTCATATGCCGCCTCCCTCTCCTCCCCACCCCCTGGGGTACCTGGCCTGCAAGCTAGGCATGTGCCCTAGACTGGGAATTGAACTGATGACCTTTTGGTTCACAGTCTGGCACTCAATCCACTGAGCCACACCAGCCAAGACTAAAGCCTGTGTTCTTCATACCATTCTTTTTTCTGAAAGCATACTAAACTTGAATTAGGGTATAAATTCAGGAGCAGGCCGCCCAACTTTCTTGGATCTTACATAGTTAGGGTAGCTATTCAGAGCAGGGGTTTGATTGACATCAGACTTCCAGAGTATGAGTCCCAACTTTGTCACTTCTGAGCTATGTGACGTTGGGCCATTTGACCTATCTGGGCGTGAGGTTCGTGGCTGTTACTATTAATACCTGGTAGGGTTGTTGTATTACTTGCAATAATGTAGATAAGATGTTGTTAATCAAGTGATGATATAACTTTTATTTGTCTCCCCCAGTTCTAATATCTAATATTCAGAGTTTCTAAATATGAACTGTAGCAAAAGTAGTAGGACACTTATTCGTATTTTTAGTTTCTGAGATTTTGTTCAAGACTAGAAAGCTCTAAGCCCAGATTGCCTGGGTTCTTGTCTGGACCTGGCCACTGAGTTCAGTGAGATGATACAGAACGAGCTTTCAGAACCGTGCTTCAAACGTCAGCCCTTGGCTTGTTGCAGATGTTCTACTTCCCACGAGTAAAGTTTAATGTGCTTTTTAAATTTGTTTTATTGATTGATTTTAGAGAGAGAGAAACACTGATTTGTCGTTCCACTTTTTTATGCATTCATTGGTTGATTCTTGTATGTGCCCTGACTGAGGACTGAACCCACAACCTTGGCATATCAGGATGATGCTCTGACCAATTGAACTAATGGCCAGGGCCTTAGATTTTTTTCTTAATTTTGCAGGAAGAGAACAAAGAATGAGGAAGCTGTTGCAAACAATCTTTCCTGATTCTTTTTCATTATAAAATAAATGTAAAATCTGTGGGATTTTTTTCTTCCCTTTTTTTACCCCAGAAAAATTTCAAGTGCATTTTTTAGAAGATCCAGCTTTACAGGCCGATGACTGCATTTATAATGTGATTTGGGAACCTTCAGGCGAACTTTCTGCCTCAATGTCTGAAATTCTACCAAAATTCAGATTTCCAGGAGGCACAACATGAACACTTAGGTAACCAGGATTACTTAAAAGTTAGCTAAGTACAGGTTCCCCTGGAGACACAGGGACAGGTCAGGGGATAGAAGAGAAGGTGTGCGGTATGAAGGCAGAAGGATTTCGCTTAGCTGTAGAGTTTGCCCTGCCTGTAACAGTGTTTGAGTGAGTACAAAGGGGTGTGTAAGTACCAATACTACGGTCAGAAGCCAGATTGGTAGTGGTAGGGTGCCTTATCTTAATTTAGCTGTAGGTAGGGCACTGGTAGATTTCCTAGGATATTTTTAATGGCTGTCTGATTAGATTGAGAATACTGGACATCATACCTGCTGACTTGGTACAAATGAGTCAGGGTGCTTACCAGAGCAGGCTGTGTCTGTGCTCCTGTAAAGGGACACAGTGACAGTCACTTCTGGCACAGCGCTAGCACTGTCCAAGCTCTGTGCTTCCTCTGCCTTCAAGAGGTTTCAAACTCGGGTCTTTGACACTTTCCTAGGTGTTCTAGGGGTGTGAAGAAATAAGACACTTAGAGGTATGGCCAGTGCCTGCCAGTGGCCATGCGAGTTAGCAGTGGCCACATGCTGTGGGAATTAGAGGGAGAGGATGCCTGTGAGAGAGAGGGCATACCCAAGATGGTATCACAGTACCATGAGTAGGCTCTGCGCCTGCTCTGCGCTCTGGCTGCCATGGGTAGCCATTCCAGGTTTTTAGAGAGAGGCACGATGGGGCGAGAGCTCAGCTTTAGGAAGGTTAATTTAATAAGAGTGCTATCTAAGTTGGGAAAGGAGTGGCTTAAGAGGCAGAGACCAGTTGGGACAGTGGTGTGGAGGAGGCAGGGTGAGGGCCAGATTGCTGGTGAGAGGTGTGGGAAGGAGTAGAAAGAGGATGTGCGGGCTGTTCCTCAGAGAGAGGGGTGGGATCTGCTAGAAGCTGGGAGTTTGCAGGAGATCCTTGTAGTTCCAAGGTTTTGTACTTGGAAGATAAGGCCAGTGGGAGAGTTCCTAAAAGAAACAGGAGCTCAGGAAACAAGGCCCCTAGCAGGGGAAATGATGACTAATCAGTAATTCATTCCCAGTCAGTCCCACAAGTGGAGATAGGTGGCATCTGGAAAAGCAGGCTGGTGATGGTTGCCTCCTGTTACTGCGCCCTCTTCCGTCAGAATGGTGAAGGACAGAGTGGCCCTGAAATCGTCAGACTGGCCAAAAAGTTGGTTTGGTTTTTTCTATAAGATGGCTCTAGTAGCCCTTGTCTTCAACTTCATTCAAAACAATTTTGTATAATTGTATTGTGACAGCTGTCATATCATTGTGAATTTAAAAATATTGTCAAAATTGGTGAATTTTTGTGCAGCCATTTTAATGTTGAAGGTGGAAGAAAATAACACTTTTGGCATATTATGTTTTATTATTTTAAGAAATGTAAAAACATAACCGAAATGCAAAAAAAAAAAAAAAGATTCATACAGTGTATGGAGAAGGTGCTGTGACTGGTTGAGCATGACAAAAGTGGTTTGCAAAGTTTCGTGCAGGAGATTTCTCGCTCGACAGTGCTCCACGGTCAGGTGGACCAGTTGAAGTTGATAGCGATCAAATTGAGACGTTAATTGAGTACAGTCAACATTATACCACATGGGAGATAGCTGACATACTCAAAATATCCAAGTCAAGAAAGTCGTCAGTGCAAATGAAAAATGTGTCTTCTATCTTACGGGGGGAAAAATAAATGGACTTTTTAGCCAACCCAGTATTTGCATTAGTTTAATTTCAGCCTTTGTCAGTCTGTGAGTGGGTGGTAAAAGGAACTCCAAACTAGGAGGCAGGTGACTTTGGCTGTAGGACCCAGACTGACCAGCTTTCTGACTTTGGACAAACCTGGGCCTTGATATTCACATGAAAAATAAGGTGGGGAAAGCAAAACCTGGGCTTCTCTAAGGCCTACCTACCAGTGCTCCAGTTCAGTGATTCTGAGTGTCCAGAGGGATTTAGTGATGTGTGGTTTTCATGTATAAAAGTTTTTGTGTAAGGGTTTTCAAACCTTTATACAAAAAGATTCAGTTTTACAATTTTTTTTCTGCATTCTTTAGTATGTTTAATAATTATTTATGGAGCACTGTTCTAGGTATTTGGAAGTGAACAAAATAATACAGTTTTCTTTGTTCTTGTGCCTTAAATTCTAAATGTAGTGGCTAAATGTCTGTGTGGGTCATACCACACACTACGCATTGGTTAGGTAGCCAGTCTGTGCAGATCACTGCTAGGTACTTCACGGGCGGGTCTGATCCTAGTAGGGTTTTGTTTTACAGACACAGTGGTCCCTGCACTGCATAGCAGTGCAGGACTATAAAGTGACCGTGGAAGCTGAGACCATAGTCAGCAGAGAAAGTTATGATTGCTCCACGACTTTTCAGATTTTTTTGTTAAAGAATTAAAATCTCACTGTTGATTACAATTATATAGGGAAACCAGAAAGATAGTAAAACTGATATTTAGCATGTTATAACAAAAATCAGAAACATTGAGAACTGAAGTGTTTATTTCCTTGTAAAAAGCTTATTAAGAGTTTTTTTTAACAAAACCTGCCTGTTTGTTTAACTAATGATACAGAGTGAGCATCTTTTCTTAGTGAATTGTCATACTCTTTCCAAGTTTGGATCAGCTTCCAGCATTGTATTCTTTGTATTTTCAGTGTTGTGAAAGACATCTGAGAGTTCCTTTAATATGAAGTGGGTTTTTTAAAACAAGATTTTGTTTATTTTTAGACAGAGGGGGAGGAGAAAAACATCAATGTGTGGTTGTGTCTTGCACACTCCTACAACCCAGGCATGTGCCCTGATCTGGGAGTCAGGCCCGCGTCCCTTTGGTCTGTAGGAGGCACTCAGTCGCCTGAGCCACACCAGCCAGGGCTAATAGGAGGTTTTTTGCTCTGGGACATTGTCATTTTCATCACAACCACTGTCTTCACTTACATTGATGCTGATAAGTTAGTTGGCCCTTGCTAAAGTTCCTCTGGATTCGAACCTGGAGTCTCTAGGAGCCTGTGCAGTACCCACATCCCCATTGCAGCTGTTTTCCTACAGCTCTATTGATGGTTCCTTCAGGTTGCACTTCTCGCCTTAGTTTTAGTCTTAGTTTCTTTGCTGCTTTCATCTTCGTCTGTCGATTCCTTGTTTTGATTATGTCATGTGGGTTTTATCAGTGGGAGGCAGCACAACTCTGTCCTCTGTGTATGAACTGAGCAACAGATGTGCAGCGAACAGTCACTGGCCTTGAAGGAGTGCTATGATCACTGATAGTGAAGCACTTCTGTTGTTTACATAAAGATTTGTGGACTGAAGTTAGCAGCGAAGCTTGCTGCGTATGCAGTTAGTTACTCATAGTTAATATGCCATGGTAACTGAACGTGAACCGTGTTGTTGAGGAACTTGTGCTGTGTACCTAAACCACGGTAACACATCTGTGCACACTAGAATTGCAGAGTGAGGACTGCCTGCAATGCAAATGTTGTTTCTTTTCTTGCTGGTGCAGCAATCAAAAACATTAAGAAAAAATAAAATCCATGATATTAATTTGGCTTTCATATCACACAGTCTGGCCAGTTAATGTGTAAGGTAGAAAACAGGAACTACATACATCCTTGGTTCTAGAAGAAAATGTTCAATTAAGAAGAGTGCGTTCTGTTCGTAGCTCACAGCTCTGAGGCAGGTGCATAGTGAGTGGCTCCTCATCCGACGGGTGAGGGGGTAATTGTGTGGTGCCGAGTGATTTGACTGTCGTGGAAAGAGCGCAGATTTTGTAGTCACACCTTTAGATGAGTCATTTAACCTGAGTCCTCGTTTTCTCACCAGTAAAATGGAAATATGACATCTTAGAATTGTTGGAAAGATGAAATGTAAAGAAACTATTGCCGTGCCTGGCACATGCTGGTTGTCCGATAGTTTTTTTACTTTGCAAACCTAAATTTATCATTTAGATTTATGTCCTACAGTTGTTTGGCCCTTATTTTGTATTATTCAGTTTGATGCAAACTAAGTGATTTTAGAATTAACACATCTATCATCATTTTAAAGCATACAATACAAATAATTAAAAATGTAATCTGTTAGCCTCAAAAGTGGTTAATTTTAAAATGGAAACTTAATTTCTCCCAGTGTTATCAATCATATTTCTCATTAATGATTATTTTTAATTTTAAGGTAAAATTATTTTGCTTTTAAAAAGGGTAATTGTGTTTTGAGTTTTTCACACAGTTTGATTGATGGGTTTCACTTTACTATTTATTTTCTGTACTTACCCTAGAAAGCATAAAGGATTTTATTTTATATGCAACATATTCTCTAAAAACCCTTGCACACATCGGCTTCCTTCACTATGTTGTCTGATGGGTCTCTTACCATTTTACTTTTCCTGTTAACTTTTTTTTTAAGATAATGAAGTTTTCTATGAAATGTGTTAGTTTGTAAGTTTCACGTGATTTTAGATGCTTCTTTTCAGTAGTGTTTTTCCAGTAATGTAGAACTTCCACCTATTTAAAGTAACTGGAATAGGGGTTAATGTTAAGCTATCTCTGGAAAAGACCCTTCCTGCCTTTTTTTTACATGTGACCCATTGTACATAACATTTGACTCTTAACCTGTGCCGGCTTTAGTGAATCAAACTTGTCACTTTTTTCTTTTCTGTAGCCACAGAGGAGAAGAAATCTCTGAAGCGAACTTTTCAGCAGATACAAGAGGAGGAGGATGACGACTACCCTGGAAGCTACTCTCCCCAGGACCCTTCTGCAGGGCCCCTTTTGGTATGTCTTGACCCCCAGAGGCTAGGGCGGAGTGAGTGGTTTGGTGAAGTGACGGCTAGTTGGAGTTTATGGCCACAAGGTGGTGCTAGTGGCCAATAGTTTATGCATCTCTCAGGGCACTGGTTGAAGACCCACCAGGTGAGGCTTGCCAGACAGTGGGCTTGACTTTGTCATTGCATGCCAGGACTTTGGCATGGATTTATGTTTATAGTGGACTTGGACTTGGAGTTTTTTCACTTCTGTGAATTGAAAATGTTCTTTAAAAACAGATTTTTGTGAAAGGATGTAGAATTTTATTCAGGTTGTGCCATGGGTTTCTTAATTGAACCAGTGCTTTATTGCTACCACAAAACACAAATCCAACAAGGGCTATCACACAGAGATTGAACAGCTGTCCCTTTTAACAGAGATGTAGCAAGCCCACTGCTTCAAGTTCTTGAAAACAAGTACTCAAACCAGGAATCAAACAAACATCAGAGCAATTAAAACTACTGCACCATAGTGAAGGAATATATATAAAAATATTCTGTACTAGTAACAAAGCTTTTTGATCTGTAACTCTTGGCAAGTTTTTTCAGAAACAACTTATTATGAGTACGGTCATAAAGTGAACAAATGTTTTCTTCGGAGGCAAAGAACCAGTTTAAAAGGAATTCTGTGCAGAACATACCATCAGCCCCTGTGAAAGCTAGCTGATTACGGATGGATATGCCCAATACACAACAGCTTTTCTTCCCAGAGCCACAGTCCCACTTCCGAAGGGGCCAAGATGCACTTTCATTTCAAACCTCACAGCATATTCCAGTGGAACCTTAAGGTCGTGTGGAGGACCCTCCATAAAAAGGGGTGTCAGCAGTTCCATCCCAATAACACAAGCCCTGAGGAGCAGAGGAGTTCAAGGCAGACAGCAGTCCCTTTCTCCTTTCACCCCTGCCCCACGTCTGTAACCAGAGTATGCTCATATCGTGAGTTTCGAGACAGCTGTCTGAAGAAATGAAGAAAATCCTCATGGTTTCAAAGCTTTTCTGGGGAAGAGTATCTAACTCCGTTGAAGACCGATTTCCCTTCCCCCCCTTCGACAAACCCCACAGGGAAAACCCTCCTGTCTGCATGCCCTCCGTGCTGCTCCAGCTGAACTCAGGTCGTCCGATGGGCTGAGTCTGTCCAGTAGGACAGTGTGTCATTTGGTCAATATTCTTTACATGTTCACACGCATGTATTCTGTTTACAGTTTCGTAACATGAAACTAAGTCATGTTTTATGCATTTTTCTGAGGTCTGAGGCCCCAATTTTACTGTACTATGAGGAGTTGTTTTTTAAATGCTTTGACTACAGAAGTTTTACATGGTAACTCATAGATTTTCAGAGCACATCCCAATTTTAACTGAAGTCCTATCAACACATCATTTCTTGTCATCAGTAGTAGGGATTTCCCATCAATTTCCTATTCCTGAAAAGCACTAGCTTGCTCCTCAGATCCCGCTGTTCAGAGATAATGGGCTGTGTTCATTAAGGCCCGGTCTGCAGGATCTGTTGTCTCCCATTCTCCCCCAAATCTGGGCTCCGGCGGAGAAGGGACAGCAGACTGGAGCCGCGTGCTGAGGGTCTGGGGCCCGTGTTTCTGAAAAGAGCCGAGGGCTTGGCCACCAGTCCCCTCCGTGCTGCAGGAGCCCGGCCTCGGTGGCTTGACTATTGGAATGACCGTCTTTACAGTACCGTTTGCCTCCACCTCATTAATTCCAGCTAGTTTTTTTAAAGCCCCATATGTGTTAACAGATAGTGTTTGTGTTTTATTACATAGACTGAGGAACTAATCAAAGCTTTGCAAGACCTGGAAAATGCCGCATCAGGGGATGCTACTGTCCGCCAGAAAATTGCTTCTTTGCCCCAGGAAGTACAAGATGTTTCTCTGTTGGAAAAAATAACAGGTAAGAAGGTAGAGTTTGGGTGAAAGATGAGGGAAAGAGGGGCATAGCCCCAGTTCATCAAACCCTAGGGCATACCGAAGTGTGCAGGTGTGTATATAGCCTCTCCATTTGGTGTTGGGCACCCTGTCGTCGTGGGCTTTGGAAACAGCTCACGTGCTAAACAGTGAAGCTGCTGAAATAATCCAAGCCTGAGGAGAGATTCTAGGAGTCGACGCAGAAGTGCGATGTGCCGCAGCTCGTGGCACTGTTAAGTAAGGTCTGCTAAAAACAGATTGTGCCGATGGTGTGGGTCAGCGCTGGGGGGCGGGCATTAACCTCATGACCCTCTTACTAAAAAAATAAAGAATTATAATTCAGTACTGTGTGATTTTTGCACTGCACACTAACACACCCCATGGATGATACTGTCTTCATTCAGTGCCAAGAACTCGAGGTGTGCATTGTTAGTTGTGTCAGTTTGCCCTGTTGGTGATCACCCCCAGTGGAACAGGGAGGGGCGGTTGTCATTATTCTCGCTTTATGCATGAGAAATTGAAAGGGAGGAATGAAACATGAACTGATATTGATAGAGTGTGTGCTGTGCCCAGTACTCTTTCTCTTTGTGGTAGTTAATCTTTTGAGATCACCGAATGCTAATCCCCACGTACATGGGAGGAAATTGAGGCTTTGAGATGTTGGAGGTCTTGCCCAAGGCCCCGTGACTAGTGTGATCTTGGGGTTTCAACC
>PVKM010036784.1:0-14697 GCA_004027735.1 Carollia perspicillata | reverse complement strand
CTCTTCAACAAATGGTGTTGGGAGAACTGGACAACTACATGCAAAAAAATGAAACTCGAGCACCAACTTACACCATACACAAAAATAAATTCAAGATGGATAAAAGACTTAAATATAAGCCGTGTCACCATTAAAATCCTAGAAGAGAACATAGGCAGGAAAATATCAGATATCTCACGCAGCAACATTTTTACTGACATGTCCCCCAGAGCAAGGGATATAAAGGAAAGAATGTAACATACTTTTTACTTTGGAAAAATTCAAATGAACGAATCAGTAAACAAAATATTCCCTACAAGTGTAACTTATTGGGGACTTCTCTAGAGCCACAGTTTTGAAGGTGAAGTAGGTGTACTGTGAGCTTTCCCTATGTTTAATCAGAGCAGTTCCATTTGCAAATCTATTTTATAGAAGGAAAAGATGATGCTACTTTTTCATTTTTCAGTTACAGCTGACATTTAATATTGTATTAATTTCAGCTACACAGCATAGTGGTTAGATATTCTAGAATTTACCAAGTGACCCCCTAATAAGCCTGGTACCCACCTGACACCACACAGTTACTACAACATGGTTTACTATATTCCCTGTACTGGACTTAAGAAAGGCAGTCAGTAGAAGCGGTCAAAGGCAATCTCATCTCATGATATGCTTGTGCAATATCCAACAACTCAGTTCACTAGTATGTGGGACAAATGACCTCTCTTTGGGTTGTTCAGCCTTGATTCACTTCTTCAAAGGATTACTCTTCATTTGGCTTGACTTCTTGAAAGGGGATGCTAATGACCTTTAAACACTTTCTTTCCCCCAAACCTTCAAAAGTAATTTAGCTAGTCTCATCTCACAGGCCCTAAAAACACTCCTTTGTCTTGAGATTATAATAAGAATGTATCAGCCAAGACACTTTTCATAGAGTCGTATTCGTGTCAGGCCCTACCTTGAACGGTCCTTGTGCTTCAGATTCCTGCAAGCTGGTCCCCCTGCCCTGGCTTTAATATGTTCACAAAAGCCTTTACTCTGCCTGTAACCACAACTGTGTTAACAAATGAGCTCCAAGGAATGAAAAATCTGATCTTCGGCTAATTAGTCTTAGGGCAACTTTAGAGAATTTATCTATGATAGGATACTTTATATACTTTCAAAGTCAAGTATAAGATGATCACAGTTTTAAAATACTCCTTTTGAAGTAGAGAGTCTAAGAAAATCAGAGTCACTAGGCTGAGATTTCTGTTAGCCTTTGGGGCTAGTTTAGATTATAGTGTAAGCAAATGATGGCTGTTGTCCTCTTGCTTGAGGGGCCACAGGGATTAGGAAATAAAGTTTACTCAAAGTTTGCTTTTTTTTTACAGTCACAATATTCTTCTCTATGAAGATGGGCACGCTGTGGTAGCAGATTTTGGAGGTGAGAGTTCCAGGAATAATATCCCCAAATAATATCAGTTTCTTTCTTCCTTCCTAGGCCATGCCTAATATTGTACAACAGGTATTAAAACAGGTTTCACCCTGATAGGTGTACTTCGCTAAGTCATTAAAATCTTGATGGCCCTGATTTTTTAAAGAATATCAATTATTATTAGTTTCCCCCCTTTGATATCCTCAGCTAAAAGGAAGGAACTGAGAATTTAAAGAAGATAAAGTTTTGTTAGGGTTTCAAAATGTTAGCTGTAATCTTTGACCTTGGTTGAAGATATTTCCTTTGACATGGGTTTGTTTTGTTTCCTCCAGAATCAAGGTTTCTGCAGTCTCTGGATGAAGACAACATGACCAAACAGCCCGGGGTCCGCTGCTGCTTGTGTGCCCTATAATTACGGAACAGTTAAAACGTGTAAACTCAGCGTGAGAGGATGAGAGATGAGGGCAGCTTTCAGTGGAAGCAATGTCATCGTCCCAGGGGCAGGATAATGTTTGATGCTTTTATTTTCAAAAAGCCCTCAAAAGAACTATTTCAAGGCTCTCCCTGAGAAATAGATTAGATACATATTTGGAAAATGTTGTGGATACAATAATACAGAATTTGTTTCAAATGCAACTGAAAAGTACATGGCAGGCATGGGTCCCAATGTCCTATAATTAACAGTTAATAGATAACTCACTATAAAATTTGTAGTGCACCAGCATCTATTAACAGTTCATTTTCCACTTTGTTTAAGTAAAACAGTAAAAGTGATAACATCTGAAGCAGGTATAATTGTGCTCAAAATGTCTGCAATCAAATTCATCACCTGCCTTCTCTCCCTCCCTCTTCTTTCTGCCCACCTTCTTTCTGCCTTCTTTCTGCCTTCTTTCACTCCCTCTTCCTCCTGCCCACCCCCCCCCACCAAAAAAAAAAGTACACTTCTTTTTCTGGACTACCTGTGTTATTAAATTACCCAGTTTGGGGTAATTTTTCATTCCTTCCTTCTCCTGCTTCCACTGACATTTTACTCAATCATTTTTTCTGATTGTTTCTTTTTCTTAAAGTTTGTCTCTACTTCTCATTTTCCACGACCTCATTTCACGTCCTCATCGTCTCTTTCCTGGATTATTGCAGCAGGCTTCTAACTCCAGTCCTGTCTTCCAGTTCATTCTTTGCAAAATCAGCCAGATGTGCTTCAATAATTTACCTCCTCCTGTAAACCATCAACAATGCCCACTGCCCACAGGCAAAGATCCAAATTCCTTTGCCTGAAGCCTCCTGCCCTCCCCAGTCTGGTCCCAGTCACCTCTGTGACCTGTCCCAACAAGTAATCTCAGCTTCCCTGTGCCCCAGCACACAAGCCATCCCCCAGTCATGCCATTCATTTTCACGTCCCCATGACTCTGCCAGTGTGGTATGCAATGTACCCCACCTGGAGGGAGTCTATATTTCTTACAAGGCCCAGGAAACTGTATTCTGTTTTCATAACCTGCCCACCCTTCTGCCTTCTCCCCATACACTTTTCTCTCTGTTTTTTTGCAGCACTTTGCGCAATTGGCTTGTACTCTTATTCATTCAACAAACATTTGTTGAAGGCCTATCACATGTCAGGCATTGTGCAAAAGGCCATCCATGCAAAATGTAAATAAAAGCCTAGTCCTTGATCTGAAAGAGCTCATTTGCTAGTGAGGAAAACAGTAATGTGGATTTAAAGCAGTGTGAAGTGTCAGTGCTAAGGTGTGACGAAGTCACAGGAGCTCAGGTGGCATGAATAGATGTACATCAGATGTGGGAAAAACAGAAGGGGGTGCCAGGCAGAGCAAACAACAGTGTGAGCAAAGACATAGGGGAGGAAGGGAAATACCAAACTTCCTGGCAGAACTTCATATAGTTTGGCACTGTTGGCATGTGCTGTGTGAGGAAGAAAATGCGAGAGATGAGTGAGAGGGGACGGCAGGAAAAACTTCATGGACCATGTGGTATCCAAGTAGGGTTGTTAGGTTTCACTCATTGGTTCAATACATATTTGTGGAACACCTTCTAGAGGCCAGATGTTTATTTAAAAACTGGAGGTATTATAGTGAACAAAATAAAGTTCTTGTTTCTATGGAGCTAATACTCTACTATAAGAAGGTAGACCCTGAAACATGTTAACAAAATAAGTGGAGATAAATGTTATGAAGAAAAAACAAAGCAGAGTGTATGAGTAGAGAGTGATGGGCACGCCATTTAGACAGGGTGAGAGAGAGAGACCACACTCCATAAGAGACCCGATGTGGGAGTAATCCACGTGGGGGAAAGAGCGGTGTAGACAGGGAAACAGTAAGTGCAAAGACCCTGCGGCAGGAGAGTTCTTTGTGCGTTCAGGGCCAGAGTGACTGGAGTGACGTAAGCAAGGAGAAGAATGATGGGGTATGAGCTCAGGGTGGTGCGAGGAGTGTGTCCTCTTTGACGAGACACAGAGACGTCGTCTAGTACCTGGGACATAGAGATAGCTAGATCAGTGGTTCTCAACCCTGGTTGTACAATGAGATCACTTGGGAAACTTTTCAAAGCATCCTACATAAATCCAATTCCCAGAAATCCTGATTTATTTGCTTAGGGTGAACTTTGGGTACCTGTATCTTTTAAAGGTTGCCCAGGTGATTCTAAAATGCAGCCAGCTGAGACTCCCTGACTAAACAAACTTTGATCGAATGGAGCGGAATTGCCTTTCACCAACAGCGAGTTACATCCTTCTATTGTGCCGCCTCATCTCCAGGCACAGCACTACTCTAATTTATTTTGAAGGCTATTTTGTTTCTTACCAGTTATGTGGCCCTATACAAGTTTGCTAATTACTCTATTACCGTCCTGGGAAAAATCGGGCATACCGCATGCCTACTCCCACTCAGGCAATATTGTGACACATACTCTGCTACATAGACGGAGGCTATTTGGAATGTGAAAGCTCATGTGGAAGAATTGCCTGTGAGCACCATAGTCGGAATGAAGATATTCCTGGAAAGCTATAATTATGCATGATTTCAAAATAAGGTTGACACTTCAAAAGAATTATAAGCAGCCAGCACTACACACAGAATTTCAGTAAGGGTGTGCACTGGTTTTCTTCAGTGGAAATACAATGAAAGCAGGTGTTTAGCAAAGGTCATCAATGTGATTATGGAGCTATGAGGTTTTAGAGCTGGAAGGCTTTCCTCCTGTTTTGCCCTTGAGGAATCTAAATTCTGGAAAAGTGTATAAACTTGCCCAGAGATGCCCCAATAGTGGTAGAGCCAAATGTCTTATAAAATGTTCATCTTCTAACTCAAAATCTAGTGATATATTCTAAACCACAAATAAACCGTACTTAAGCATTTGCATGTCAGAATGGAGGCATACTTAAAACTGAAAAATATGTAATTGCAAGAGAAAATAATGTAAATAAGGCCATCTAAACATGAGGATAGGACTTTGTGTAGAGAAATGTAATTGTAACAGTTCGTGGGCTTTTTTCCTGGGATATTGCACAAATAGCATTCAGAAGTAACATGTCTGGACAAACAAAAGATATCTAAGAACCTGATCCTGCCCATGAGAAATCAGCTGACTGGTATGTTCTGGGCACTCCCTGAAGGCCCTTTGTCTTCTCCATCACGAGGGCACTATTTATGGGCCTGATTCAGTGATTTCCCAAATTACAACCTAAAATCTAAAGCACAGGTGGCAAACACAAGGCTCGAGGGCTGAATCTGGCCCTCCACCTTGTTCTGTTTTTTTTAGGATTATTTATTTATTTATTATTTATTATTTATTATTTTTTTATTTTAATTGTTGTCTAAGTACAGTTGTCTGCCTTTTACTCCCATCCCAGCCCACCCACCCAGCCCTTCCCACCTCCCTCCCATTTCCACCCCCCCTTGTTTTTGTCCATGTGTCCTTCATACTTGTTCCTGCAAACACTTTGTTTTATCCGGCCTGGCACCTTGTTTCTACCTGGTGGCAGCACCGAGCTCTCACTTAACTGTTAAAGGAGTAGTTCCATTTATACAGTCCTAAAATTAGATTCGGCCCTTTGAAGGCAACCTCAAGGCTGATGTGGCCCCCAGTGAAAATGAGTCTGACATCCCTGCTAAAGCAGGGAAGAGACCTCCCACAGTGCACGGGTTCACTCCCAGGGAAACATAGATTTCCTGGTTGGACCCATATCTGGCTATTCAGAGACTTGTGAGTGTTCTAGGGGAAAGATGCTCAGAGATAAGCAAACAAACAAAAAATAAACACTGCTGCTGTGATTATCATTTCATAAGTGACAGGGAAACATGATGACTACTATTATTGCAATATTTTTGGAAAAATTATGGATTTCATGACCTTCCAATGACCAAAAATACTGCCCTTTAAAAAACTGAACAACAGTAAGCAAATTATGCATGTGTAAACACACCAATTTATGCACAAAACGAGGGTAGTATTGATGTTATTTTACATTTATGTTTTTTGAGAATATTGAAAGAACAGTTAACTAACTGATCCTCACAAAGAAGAACACTGTTCTGCAGCGGAAGAATGAAACACACAGTAAATAAATGACCTGTGGATTTTCTTGACACGCAGAACCTCCGCTGGATGGCTCCTGAGGTGTTCACCCAGTGCACACGCTACACCATCAAAGCCGATGTCTTCAGCTACGCTCTCTGTCTGTGGGAACTTCTCACCGGCGAAATCCCATTTGCTCACCTCAAGCCAGGTAAGCCAGAGTGTAAATGAAGTTCCCTGTTTCCCTTAGTTCTGCACACTTTTACAACTTCAAGAAACTTTTTTTTTTTACTCAGAATGATTATTCTCGGTGGGGTGGCAAAGTGAGACGTAAGTAAACAATCTCAAATTGTTTTAAGGTATGCACCCAACCCAGAAAACTTAATGACCTAATTTTGTGATTTTAGACATTGACACGCAAACATGTAGGTATATTTTATTAAAGTTTAGGGCTTCATTTTATCTGTTGTTAATAAAACAAGCAAATGACTATGGCCATGTGACACGTAGGTGCAAATCATGTGGACAGTGCAATACTTACCTTTTGATATTAGATTATAGAAGTGTTTTTTTCAGTGTGTAGAGAGGGATGAACTGAAAGTAGCAACACATAAAAATAACCTGCTATGACTGCTTTCTGCTTGTTTCACATTATGCGAGAGAGAACCTTTTTTTCCAAGAATTTGGTGTACACATGTGGCTACAGTTCAAAAATGGGGCTTTGTGTGTGAGCCTAATGTTGTTCATAATATGCATTGTACTCTATGCAAAGGTAGATGATGGAGGTAGGAAATTTAATCTCAGGATTTGAGGCTTACCATAAATTTTATTTGCATCTGTCTCTTCATTTCAGTTGAGTTTCTTTCATGTTTTGTCACATTGTTTACTCACTTGTGTCCACCATTAGGCTGAAAGGTTCTTAAGGACTACGCATCCCCAAAACCAAGGATGCATGAAAAGTTGTTTTCAAATGAAATCATAAATAAACTTTAAATAAATTATGCTATAAGTTCCTAGTGGCCACTCTATCATGATCTATGAGAAGAATAAAGTCAAAAGCAATCTTAGGGAACAACAAATCTTACAAATGTGTATACTCCTAGGTTAAAAGTCTTATCCAGGACCACAGTAATTATTAATGTTCATGTGCAGAGCAAAAGCCACATTCCATACCCTCTTTTCAAGGTATCCTCATTTTCATATCCTCTTTCCCCCTAAAACAGTGTGGTCTTTAATGACATTCGGCAGAGTGTCTCACAGGGAGCTTTTCACAAATTATATGTTCTGTACATACTCACTGAATACAGTGACTATTTAATTGCTCTAATCTCTCTATATAGGCTTTTCGTGTTTTAAATTTGAATGATGAGATTTAGCCATCACTGTAGTGCGGATGCGAGAACTCCATTTTGAATTGGACCAACAGGGCCACTCGCAATGTCTTGCTTTCACCTGCTGCTCTTTATCCCTTAGAATTTTCGTTCTGAGTAAGACCAATGACCACACAAAAAATCTATAATTCTAAAAAAAATCCAATAATTCTAGACATACTGTGTCATTTTTCATAAGAAAAAGATAAATCTTCCTTCCTCTCATCTTCTTTGTCAACCCATTCACCTATTCTGTTGATTTGAAGTCCTAATACATCTCGGATTTATTCACTACTTACCCCAGTCCACCACCATCCTAGCTTAAGCCATCATCTTTATCATTTATACTGTGTAAATTTTATATAAATAAAATTTATTAAAGTACAAATTATTACAATAAAAGTTATCTTTTTAGGTTAACAGATCAATGTTTTAATAAATATATACAGTTGTATATCCACAAATACAATCACAATATAGTGCTTTTCTTTCACTCCAGAAAGTTCCCTGCTGCCTTTTTGGAGTTAATCTGCTTTTCTCACACCCAGCCCCTGGCAACCACTAAACTCATTCTTGTGCCTATAGGTTTGCATTTTCCAGAATCTAATATAAATGGAATTATGTTGTTGCATTCATCATTAATTCCTTTTCATTCCTGTGTGATATTCCATTGTGTTAACGTACCTCAATTTATTTATGCATTGACTAGTTGATGATCGTTTGAGTTATTTTTGTTTTGGGGCTATTATGACTATAATTGCTAAAAACCACTCAAATCTTTGAATGGACATTCTCACTACTCTTAGATAAATACCTAAAAGATCTTATGGTAAGAGTTTTTCCAAGGCGTTTGTACCATGGTGGATTCCCACCAGCAGCTTATGAGAATTGCACCTGCTCTATATGCTTGCCAGTACCTTTTTATTATCTACTTAAAATAAAATATTAGTCACTAGAGTGAGTGTGTAATGCTACATCAATGTAGTATTATTTTATATCTCTCTAATAACTCATGATGTTGATAATCTTTTCATGTGTTTATTTGTTGTTCATATATCTTTGTTTGGTAAAGTGTTTGTTCAAATTGCCTTTATTATTTAGTTGTAAGGATTCTTAGATTCTAGGTAGAAGTCTTTCATCTGTTGTGTGTTTTGCAAGTATTTTTCTCTAGTCTGTAACTTGCCTTTCCATTTTCTTAAAGCTGTCTTTCAAACAGAAGTTTTTAATTTCAATAAAGTCTACCTAATCAAACTTTTAAATCAATTTTTTGTGTGTCCTAACTAAAATATTCTTGCTTCACCCAAGGCCACAAAGATTTCCTCCTATATTTTCTTATAGGAGATGTAGGTTTAAGTTTTACATTTACAAGACTGAGTTGAGGTTTTTTAAAGTTGTACAAGGTATGGGCTGAGTTTATAGTGCTTTTGTTAATTTGTTAAGTTTTTTATAGGTTTCCAATTTGTTTCAACATGATTAGTTGAAAAGATTGTCTCCATTAAGTTATTTTTGTACATTTGTTAAAAATCAATTGATCGGATCTCTGTGCATCTTTTTCTGGACTCTATTCTGTTCCACTGATATGTCTACCCCTATTCCACTATCGGATTATTGATAAATTACAGTAAGTCTTGGAATGCAACATGAATCCTCCAACTTTTCTCTTCTTCGTTAAAATTGCTTTGGCTAAGTCTAAAGTTTTTGCTTTTTCATATAAATTTTAGAATCAGCTTTCAATGTCTACCAAAAAAAAAAGAGAGAGAGAGAGAGAACATGCTTGAATTTTGATTGGGTTACATTGAATCTGTAGATCAATTTGAGAATAATTGACAAGTTAAACATATTGAATCTTTTCATTGGTAAAAATGGTGTATCTCTCTGTTTATTTAGGTCTTCTTTAAATTTCTGTCATTGGTGTGTTTTAGTTTACATCAAATTGTACACATATTTTTTAGACTTATTTCTATGTATTTGTGTTTCTTTGTGCTATTATGAATGTTATTTTTAAGTGTCAATTTCCAATGGTTCTTTCCTAATATAGAGATATAATTAATTTTAATTTTAATTTTTAAAGATTTTTTATTTTTATTTTTAAGTATTTTTTATTATACTATTACAGTATTCCCAATTTTCTTCCCTTTATCTCCCCTCTGCCCTGCCTCCCAACCTCCTGCATTCCCCCCGACCTTAGTTCATGACCATGGGTTGTACATATAAGTTCTTTGAGTTCTCTGTTTCCTATTTTTAAATAACAACATAGTACCCTGTGAATTTGCTAAATTAACTTATCAGTTCAAGTAACATTTTTGTACATCTTCAGGATTTTCCACATAGTTGATTAGGTCATCTTTGAATAAAGAAAATTTTATTTTATTTATTTCCAATCTACATGTCTTTTATATCTTTTTCTTGCCTCTTACACAGGTAAGGACCCCCAGTGCAATACAAAGTAGAGCAGTGAGATATTTTATTCAAATCTATCTACTTCTTGAAGTTTTATCCACTGCCACCCTAGTTTAAATTGCCACCTTTATCAAATTATTGCAATAGCCATTTGACTGTTTTTTTCTTTTATTCTTGTTTCCCCTTCCTTTTCAGACTCTACACATCTGCTGAAATGATATTTAAAAACATAAACTTGATTATGTCACCATTCTTTCAATTATCCTATGACTACCCATGTTCTTAGGATTAAATCTAAAAACTTTTAGCATGCCCTACAAGACTCGGCACTGCTCTATATCCCTAACCTTGCTAGTATCACTTCACTTTTCGTGCTCCAGTCACTTGGCCTTCTTTGGCTTCCTTTAATATGCTGCCCTTTTGCTGGCCATTTCTTCAGTAAATGCAGTTAATGATGACTCCACAAAAAAGTGCTGTGAGGATTAAATGAGATCATGTCTGTAACTGAACTTTGTGAATTGAAAACTCTGCAACTCTCAGATGAAAGATAAGGGCAAAGCGTCATACAAGGTCAAGGCTTCCCATGATTCTATTCTTGAACAGAACTCTCCTTCTCAGGAGGCCCTAGAAACACTTCCGGTCACCTCAATTCCTCTTTTTCCTTCTTTTCTTCCTTTTGTCCTCCCTCCCTGTCTTCGTTTTTTCACTTTTCTCATTTTCAGCCTCACTTTCTAAATGTCTCAAATCGATACACTTACCCCCCTCATCACTGCTACTTCCTTATCTCCCATACAGAATACAGCACAGTAGCATAAACAGCATCCCGTCTCCAGTTTTGCTCACCCTCTTTTTTCACCAACTACCATTGTATAGCTTTCTAAAACATCAAATTTGATCATCTGGCTTTCCTTACTTAAAATCTCTAATTTTTTTTCATTGCTCTTAAAATAAAAACAAAATTTCTCAAAACAGTCTACAAAGGCCCGCACAGTGTTGGTCAGGCTTTCCTCCCCATATCGACTCTGTGTCACCTGCAGCTTCTCCTCTATGTCCCAGCCACAGGAATCTATCTCATTTCCTCAGCCAACTGCCTTTCCTCTCACTCCCATGCCTTTACGAATGGTAGTCTTTGGTCAGAGACATTCTTCCCCACGTTTTATCACATTAACTACAATTTACTTTTAGGTCTTCAATATTACTTCTTCCAAAAACATCTCCCCTAATTCTCCAATATTGAGTTAAGCTCAGCCTCCTCCATGTCCTAAGTCTTCATTTATCATAGTATTTATATTTCATTCATATGGTTTTGCTGTTTACTGTTATACTTTACAAATTTTAAAATGAATATTTCAAAGAGATGAAGATCCCCTCTCTCATGCACCCACAGAAATAGTCACTATTTTGGGAGAGAGAATATTATATAATAGAGCAGTTAAAAGTCTTCCCTAAAAATAACTTGAATTCCAATAACCCAGATATTGGAATTTATACTACTTTATTGGAGAGTTTGTTTATGATAGATGCTGAATTTTTAAAGTTGGACAGTGACCATGCATCAAGAAATGAGACTGTTAATATCATTGCAGTGGTTAGGCAATCTAGCATATGTTTAGCAATAAATCATGTGAAGCATCAGATTCAATATAAGCAACATATTAGCCATTTACAATAAGTAACAAATCCATGGCTACAATGCAGGGCAGCATTATCAATTACAGTAACTGCAACATTACACATGGCTCATCTCCTGGATTTAGCAGAATCCTGTCTCCTGGGAGAAATGTAAAAGTAGAACACAACTCTTAGCGTGGACTCTTATGCAAGTAATGGGTATGCACTCAGAAGAACCTGAAGTCAGGGTCCCCTTTGCATAGTATATCTTCAAATTAACCTTACAATTTACGGTTTAGAAAGAACTATGCCCACATGGCCAGCAGAAGCAGACAAATGTTCAACACAGCACAGTGTGATGAACAGGAAATCTCTTGCTCTGACTCAGTAGGACCGGAGCTACACAGCTCTGGTGAAACAATGCCATGAAAGAACATAGGGATGCCCACTCACTGTTACCATATCAACTAATTTCTCTTTGTTTTTTAATCTAAAAATTTTGTAAATGTTGGCAATGAATTCAATTTTTAAGGAAACATTTTTTCAAGCTAACAGTGTATGGGGTAAAGGAAATTTGCACGATGTGTAAGGGCGTGAGTCTTGGGACCTTATGCAAGCTATTCACCCACACTGCATTTCAGCACTTCAGTTTCTTCCTTTTTTAAAGTAGGGATAATAATACAACCTATCTCAAAGGGTTGAAATGGTGGTTGTCATTAGTAAGCATTCAGTAAATACACATTAACCATAACTGTTGTTAATACTTTTAGGCTATTATTAAGTGCTCCTATGGTCAGGAATGGTGCTGCAATAAGAGGAAAACAAAAAGCAATAAGGCATTGCCCAGGCCCTCACAGGACAGAGAGAGAGTGAGAAAGGAACAATCAGCAGAGCGAGTCCCAACTAGAGTGAAGCAAGAGTGCTTAGGAGTCTCCCTGGAGGGGTCTCCTGCTGAGACAAGAGATAGGCAACGGATATTAGGGATGGACTCGTAGAGCAGGTGATACCTGAACTACATCTTTAAAAGATGAGTACTGATTAAATAGGTAAATAGTGGGGAGATAGAGAAGGCATCCCAGCAGAAAACAGAATGGGCAAAATACAGATGTAGGAGAGATACACAAATAATTCAGTAGGGATAAATCAGAAAATGTAAGAGACTCAGTGGCAAGACACATGCTGTAAATGTAAAGCCAGAGCCAGATGGGGGAAGGGCCTTGTGTGTCAACGACACAAGTCACTGTAGGGTTTCAAGTAGGTCAATAGTTCAACTCTACTATTATTTTTAAAATGTTTCCTCTTGCTACAAAGCAAAAGCTGGATTGGAGAAATTCAAAGTAGAGGAAGGAAACTAGGTAATCAAGAAGAGAATGTATAAAACCTTAACGAGAGAAGTGGCTTTGGAGGAGAAAGCAGAGGGTGATTGTAGGAGATTTTAACAGGACTTGCTAATGGATTGAGGTGGGAGCACAAGGGAGAAGAAGAAGCTGAGGATGACTTTTCGGCTTCTGGTTTAGCCAGCGGGAGGATGATGGATATAGGAAGAGAACAGATTTGTGAGAGAAATGATTAGATTAAAAGGAGAAGGAGCCAAGGTGTGAAGCCAAGCAGAGAGGGAAGAACCAGGCAAGATGAAAAAGGAGCTGGTGTGTATGACCTGGCAGAGAAGCGCGGTCCTGGATACATGTCAGAGAAAGAAACCAGAACCTGCTTCTGCAATTTGAATTCTCTCCTGGGCCTGTCACCTCTGATGTATCATGAAAAACTAATGGAGAAATCAGGGATGAATTAATCCATCAATACATATTTTATCCAATCCATTTTCTTATGAGCAGGTAGCAGTTTTGTGAATCACTTTCAGATTAGAGTTTGGGGCCAAAAAGAGAGCCTCTTGTCTTCCCGGGTGATGCCAGCTGGTTGCACAAGGAGACTCCACTCGGTGCCCTGGGATTCCTTAATGCCAGGCTCTAAGTCTGAGACGTGACAGCAAATTAAGAACATCTGCCAATTTATTCTAGCCAGATTTGGGTGAGACTTCATATTGAGACTTTCACTCAGAGTTGCAAACTGCAGTCCTGGAACCAAATATGGCTTGCAGACGTTTTGATGTCTCACATATGGCTTTTAAAAATAAGATTTGAAATACATATAGAGAACACAGTTAAGTCATAGGTCTCATATTTGCAGCCATTTGCCATCCCTGCTTAAGTATTAGATGATTATGCTCTTCTGCATACATGATTAGGATCATAACACATCTGCATATAATAACCTCAAAGGGCATAAGTACATTGATGATGTAGACTGTGCTTCAACCAGTGATGGGAAAATAGGAGTGAGCTAAAGTTCTGAAATCTTATGTTTGCTGTGCTACCTCTTATCAGATTTTTCTTTTTACTGAAAAGAGTGGAGCCAGCCAATAACTACACAGATCACCGAAGAGATCAAATCGGTCCAATGAATGGTGATATTTCTATGAATATAGCTGATATTAACATTCCAATACTTCATTACACTGACAAAGATTGCAATGAGAACAGACAATGGTGCAAATTAATCTATTCTTCTGACAGTCTGTAATGAGAATGGGATGTGGTTTAAAAAAATTAAGCCATTCTTAGTACAATCTCAAGATTGCAATCTCATGGTCTCTCTCAGATGCTATATGCTCTGGTGATACATTACCGAGAAGTGTCAGTTTAACAAAGAATGTCTTCGCTCTTGCTGAGATGGTAGAATGAATTTGCTTTGTTTCACCACAGCCCTGCCTATTAAAAACAATGAAGTAGAATAATTTGTGTTTTTTTAGAACATGCATACACACAATCAAAATTGAAAAAAAAAAGACATTCTGGCCATTTTATCTTAGTCAAAACTTACAAACAAAAAATGGTAATGTATTGTTCCTTTTTTATATAAATGCCTACATTTACTTCTATAAAACATAAGAGAATAAGTGATAGATTACTGTAGGGATTCAGAATCTAGTAACACTTTATCCGTAAGCAATGCATAGCTAATTAAGTTCGTCCTGGAGAATTGCGTAGTCACCCTCTTCACAATGGCCATATTGCATTATGAGGGGATGATGACAGCTGAGGTGGTGTGTAGCCTTGTAATTCATAGTAACTCAGTGCAGTGTTTTACTTGGTATTCATACCCAAAGAAAGCCTCAAAAGGAGCTAAGATTTCTGGTCTAAACAGAACAGATAATATACAACAGTGTTTTTGATATCTAGTTCTCTAGGTTCAGACTAAAGGAATTAGAAAAACCTTAGAAACGTAGATAATAATTATAACAGCAACAACAGATAACATTTATTTGGAATCTACGATGTACCAGGTGCTCTAAGTACTCTGTCTCTTTTGATTCTAACAATAACCTGTGGTTTGGGTCCCATC
>PVKM010036783.1:0-14674 GCA_004027735.1 Carollia perspicillata | reverse complement strand
ATGCTAAAATCCTAGACAAAATATTGGCAAACCACATCTGGCAATATATTAAGATCATATACCATGATCAAGTGGGATTTATTCCAGGGATTCAAGGATGGTACAATATTCACAAATCAATAACCATAATATATCACATAAATAAAATGGAAGACTAAAATCACAGGATCATGTTAATGGATGCAGAAAAAGCATTTCATAATGTACACCACCAAATAGTGATGAAAGCACTCAGCAAAGTGAGAATAGAGGGAACATTCCTCAACATAATAAAGGCCATATATGGGAGGCCTACAGCCACCATCATACTCAATGGGCAAAAACTTAGAGCTTTTCCAGTACATCAGGAACAATACAAGGATGTCTACTTTTACCACTTCTATTCAACATAATATTGGAAGTTCTAGCCACAACAACCAGACAAGAAAAAGAAATAAAAGGCATCCAAATAAAAAAGGAAAATGCAAAACTGTCGTTGTTTGCAGATTACATGATAGTGTACACAAAAAAATCATATAGACTCTGCCAAAAAATTCTTGACCTTATAAATGAATTTGGCAAAACATTGAATATAAAGTCAATATCCAGAAATCAAGGGCATTTTTGTATACAAACAATGAAACAGCATAAGCAGAAATCAAGAAAAAAATCCCACTTGGTATAGCAACAAGAAAAAAAAAATACCTAGGAACAAACCTAACCAAAGAGGTAAAAGACCTATAAGCAGAAAATTACACAACACTGAAGAAATAAATTAAAGAAGACACCAACAAATAGAAACATATACCATGTTCATGGATTAGAAGAATTAGCATCATCAAAATGTCCATATTACCCAAAGCAATTTACAGATTCAATGCAATACTTATTAAAGTACCAATGGCATATTTCACAGACATAGAACAAAAACTTCAAAAATTTAGATGGAACCATAAACAACCCCAAATAGCTGCTACAATTTTAAGAAAAAAGAGCAAAATAAGAGGGATCACAATACCTGGTACCAAACTGTATTACAAGCCAACTGCAATCAAAACGGCCTGATACTGGCATAAAAACAGACAGATAGAGCAATAGAATGGAACAGAGAACCCAGAAATAAACCCAAGTCTCTATGGCCAATTAATATTCAACAAAGCGGGCAGCAACATAAAATGGAGCAAAAATAGCCTCTTCAACAAATGGTATTGGGAGAGCTGGACAGCTACAAGCAAAAAAAATGAAACTCGAGCACCAACTTACACCATACACAAAAATAAACTCAAGGTGGATAAATAATTTAAATATAAGTTGCGACACCATTAACATCCTAGAGGAGAACATAGGTAGGAAAATCTCAGATATTTCATGCAGCAATATTTTCACCAGCATGTCCCCTAGAGCATGGGACATAAAGGAAAGAATAAACAAATGAGATCTCATCAAATTAAAAAGCTTCTGCATGGCTAAAGAAAAGAGCATCAAAATAAAAAGAGAACCAACTACATGGGAAAACATATTTGCCAATGATAATTCAGACAAGAGTTTAATATCCAAAATATATAAAGAACTTACATTACTCCACTCTAAGAAGACAAGCAACCCAATTAAAAGATGGGCAAAGGACTTGAACAGACACTTCTACAAGGAGGACATACAGAGGGTCCAGAGACACATCAAAAGATGCTCAGTATCACTAGCTATCAGAGAGATGCCAATTAAAACCACAGTGAGATACCACCTCACACTGTTGAGAATGGCCATCATAAACAAAGCAACAAACAACAAGTGTTGGACAGGTTGTGGAGAAAAGAGAACCCTAGGGCACTGTTGGTGGGATTATAGACAGGTACAACCACTATGGAAAACAGTATGGAATTTTCTCAGAAAATTAAAAATGGATCTGCCTTTTGACCCAGCAAATCTACTGCTAGGATTATATCCTAAGAACCCTGAAACACCAATCCAAAAGAACCTATGCACCCAATGTTCACAGCAGCACAATTTATAATAGCCAAGTGCTGGAAGAAATCTAGTTGCCCATCAGTAAGTGAATAGATCAAAAAACTATGGTACATGTACACAATGGAATTCTATGCAGCAGAAAGAAAGAAGGGGCTCCTATCCTTCGCAACACCATGGATGAAACTGGAAAGCATCATGCTAAGTGAAATAAGCCAGGCAATGAAAAACAAATACCATGTGATCTCACCTTAAACAGGAACCTAAACAACAAAAGAAACAAACAAGCAAAATATAACCAAAGATACTGAAATAGAGAACAGTCTGACAGTGACCAGAGGGGAGAAGGAAGGGAATTTCAGGGGAAAAGGGTGAAGGGTTTGCAGGAACAATTACAAAGAATACATGGACAAAAACAAGGGTGGTGGTGGAAATGGGTGGGAGGTGGGGAGGGCTAGGGGATGGGCTAGGATAGGGGTAAAAGGCAGAAAACTGTACTTGAATAATTAAAATTAAATTAAATTAAAAATAATAAAAGGCATCCTATATGGAAAGGAGGAATTAAAACTGTCATTGTTTGCAGATGACATGATAGCATACATGAAAACCCTAAAGACTCCACCAAAAAACTCCTCGACCTAATAAGTGAATTCAGCAAAACAGCAGGATAAATAGTCAATATTCAAAAATCAAAGGCATTTTTGTACACCAATAATGAAATATCAGAAACAGAAATCAGGGGAAAATCCCATTTGCTATAGCAACATGAAAAATAAAATACCTAGGAATAAAACATAACCAAGGAGGTAAAAACCTGCACTCAGACAACTACACAACACTAAAGAAATTAATGAAGACACAAATAAATGAGAGCATATACCATGTGCATTGATTGGAAGAATTAACATCATCAAAATGTCCATACTACCCAAAGCAATTTATAGATTCAACACAATCCCTATTAAAATACCAATGACATATTTCACAGATATAGAATGAACACTTCAAAAATTTATATGGGACCATAAATGACTCTCAAAAGCTACAGCAATTTTGAGAAGGAAGAACAAAGTTGGTAGGATTACCATACCTGACATCAAACTATATTACAAAGCCATGGTAATCAAAATTGTTTGGTATTGGCATAAGAACGGACATATAGGTCAATGGAACAGAATAGAGAGCACAGAAATAAACTCATGTCTCTATGGTCAATTAATATTCGACAAAAGGGGCAGAAACATAAAATGGAATAAAAAGAGCCTCTTTAACAAATGGTGTTGGGAAAACTGGACAGCTACATGCAAAAAAGTGAAACTCGAGCACTAACTTAAAACATACACAAAAATAAATGCATGGTAGATAAAAGGCTTAAATATAAGTCATGATACCTTAAAAGTCCTAGAGGAGAAGATAGGCAGGAAATCTCAGATATTCCACACAGCAATATTTTCACCAATATGTCCCCTTGAGCAAGGGACATAAAGAAAAGAATAAAGAAATGGGACTTCATCAAAATAAAAAGCTTCTGCATGGCTAAAGAAAACATTAGCAAAATGAAAAGGGAACCAATCGTATGGGAAGATACATTTGCCAATGATATCTTGGACAAGGGTTTAATCTCCGCAATATAAACATGAACTCACACGATTCCATTCCAGGAAGACAAACAATCCAATTTAAAAATGGACCTAAGCAGACACTTCTCCAAGGAGAACATACAGAGTGCCCAGAGATATAAGAAAGGATGCTCTGCACTACTAGATATCAGAGAGATGAAAATTAAAACCACAATGAGATTCCACTTTTCACTGGTCAGAATAGTCATCATAAACAAATCTCCAACAATATGTGCTGACAGGTTTGTGAAGAACAGGGAACCCTAGTACATTGTTGGTGGGAATGTAAACTGGTGCGGCCTCTATGAAAACAGTATGGAATTTCCTCAAGAAACTAAAGATGCAACCACCTATTGACCCAGCAATTCCACTGCTGGGTTTATACCCTAAGAATTCTGAAACTCTAATTCAAAAGAACTTATGTACCCCAATGTTTACAGCAGCATAATTTACAATAGCCAAGTGCTGGAAGCAGACTAGGTATGCATCAGTAAATAAGTGGATCAATAAACTGTGGTACATTTACACAATGGAATAGTACACAGCAGAAAGAAAGAAGGAGTTCCTACCCTTCGTGAAAACATGGATGGAATTGGAAAGTACTATGCTAAGTGAGGTAAGCCAGAGGGTGAAAGACAAATACCATATGATGTCACGTATATATGGAACCTAATTAACAAAACAAACTGAGAAGCAAAATACAGCCAGAGACAGTGAAATGGACAACAAACTGACAGTAATCAGAGAGGAGGGGAAAGGGAAAGGGAAATAAATGAACATGAATGGGGGACCCATGGACAGAGCCAAGGAGGGGTGGGACTGAGGGTGGGAGATGGGTGTGAGTAGGGCGGGGGAAAGTGATGGTGGGAAAATAGAAACAACTATGTTTGAACATCAAAAAAAGTGTAATCGAGTCTTTGCTTACTCCTCCTATATCTCAAGTATAGAAGGTCTGAGAGTGTCTTCGCTGTACAAAATGCTCTATTTCTTCTATCACAATAGACACAGTTCAATCAAGTGAATGTACCATGTAACCTCATTAAAATGAATTGGTAAAATCTTGCCTGAAATTTTATGAAAGCAAAAAATTAATCTATTTTAGTTACTTTTGTATCCTAAATGCCATCAACAATACTGAGGACATTGTGGGTATTTAATTATTATTTAATGAGTTAAATCATCACACTCATTATTTTTTAAAAAGCTTTAATCCTGTGTATATGCATACACATATACACATCTATAGATAGATATAGATATATAAGATACAAAATGTCTCTGCTTTCAAGGATTTTATAATCACATTAAGATTATGTATATATTTACAGACCATGTGAGCTAAGTAGCATGAGGGAGCGTACTGAGAACAGGGTGTTTTGCTGTTGTTTCTGGAGAAATATTTCATTTGGGATGCCTTTATCTGCGAGTGAAAAACCACCCCAATATAGGAAAAACCTTTATATAATAATGTCATTCATTGGCTCACAAAATGAGAGGACCAGAAGTCTGACGTTCAAAGATAGCATTCAAAATCGGATTCTTTCTGGCTCTTTGCTCTGCCACCTCAGAATGCTGCCAGTAGCAATGGCGGTTAATGCTCTATTCTCCAGTACTCACGTTTAGCAGGAGAGAGAGGGAAGCTTGTCATGGCTTCTTTTTAAAAGAAAGAAAGACATTTTCCAGGAGCGTTGGAAAGGCTGCCTTGGTTCTCCTTAACCAAAATGGATTTCATACCCATTCTGGAATCAATCTCTGCTGAAGAGATGGAACTTTGCTAGACTAGTCAGGCTCACCACTGGAATGTGTGTGAGAAAGAGGATTGCAAAAAATCATTCTCTCTCTTGAAAAGGAAAAAAGGAGAAATTAATGGAAGACAGAGCTGCAAATTCATGCTAAACCAACCCAGAAAAACAAGAAGTCATTTCTAGCTAAGATTTAGTTGCACTTGTATAGATTAAAAATAACTAAAGAAATGTTTCAAGTTTGAGCCAAAGAACAGAAGGAACTTTCTCTTTATATGATTATATAAAGGATAAATAAATAGAGTGATAATATAACTTATTATCCAAACCCAGACACTTTTAAGCATGAAAGGAGGTACAAAAGTCATTAAAATCATGTGTGTATGTGTGTATATATATATATATACAAATTAATTAATATACTAACAGAACTATAATTGATTCTTTTCCAGCTTATTTTCTAAAATGAAAATTTAGAAAGCATAACATCTGCATGCAATGAAGGAAATTTTAAATGCTTTGTAATGATTAGCCAAATATAAAAAATAATATAAGCAAAATAACTACTCCTGTGTTATATTCAGGTGCATTAATCCATTTCTTGGTATTATCTGCCTTTAACATTGTGCCACTGGTATTTTTCAACATGCTTTTAATACTTTCATTTTTTTGGAAAATTATCTACAACTTCTTCAAGTTACACTTCATGGTTAATAATTTTTTTATTCTTGCTACTATCAACTGTTTCTCTGTATATAGACCAGAATATTTTTTAATGAGAAAATATTCTTTACAAGGGAAAGAGGTACATGGTTGGTTAAGAGTAAATTACACTAAAAATCATGTTCTTAATTGGATTTTTCTTGTTGAAATGTAAAAATATTGCAGGCTAATTATTTTCATACACTTATATAAAGGATAAAGGACACTGTCTTTTTATTTCTATTCACACAGAGTATCTTACTTTGATAAAAAAAATTTCTAACACTAAATATTTTACTTTTCTCTATTTATGATTCCTTAGAATATTCTGAGAATATTGCATGCTGCAAAATTATAGGACTTCTCAATTTCATTTCATTCTGGTAGAATGTACTCAATGAGACATAAAAGTTGAATCAGAATGTTTTCTTGCCACAAATTAAGAAATTAAGCACAACTTAAAGATCTTCAATAAATTTGGAATACAGTTGAGGGCTCACTCATTATTTAATTTATTGAATTCTTCTCTTGCTTTTCTACAAAAAAAAATTTTTTAATTGTAAAACTTATGAACTAGATTTCCTAATATCAAGAAGAATTAGGTTAATAACAAGATGTTTTATTTTCTCATTCTTTTTTTCCTTTCTATTGAATTTATTTGGGTAACATTGATTAACAAAACTATACAATTTCTGGTGCACAATTCCACAATGCATCATTTGTATACTGTATTATGCGTTTACCACCCCAAGTCATCCTTCATCACGATTTATCCCCCTTACACCCAAGTCCACTCCCTCCCCCCACCACAATCACCACACTGTTGTCCATGTGCATTAGTTTTTTCTTTTTTTTTTTTTGCTCAATTCCTCCCCACCCCACCCCCAACAGCTATCTGCCTGCTCTCTATCTGTACCTAAGTCTGTCGCTGTTTTGATTGTTAGTTCATTTTGTTAATTAGACTCCACATATGAGTGAAATCATATGGTACTTGTCTTTCTCTGACTGGCTTATTTCTTCCTGTTTGCAAGTTTTGTGTTTGATAATTTAAAATAACTTAAAGCCTCAAAATTAAGTTCTTACTGCTATGAGAGTGGAGTGTACTGATTAAAAAGCCCCTACCATTTTGAAAAATACTGTAACTATAATTTAGAAGACTCATAATTTCATTATCACTGTAAAACACATTGCAGTACACACATTCATAAATTGACAAAGCAATGTCTTTGTGGCTCAGACTTTCCTAAACTGTGATGGATGAAGGGCAGCAAAAACAAAGATCCACATCACCAATCGCAGCATTAGCTGTTTTCAACATGATCTGTGTCATCACAGTATTATACTTTGATTACTTACTGCTCATACAAAATATTTATAAACTTAGAAAACTACAATATCTTTTGTAATAGAGAGTAATGGGGGAAATGGGGACAACTATAATCAAACAATAAAAAAATAATATCTCCTATTTTATGAGTGCAATTATACATTATGTGTTCACCACTACCAATTCTATTTTCTACTCCGCAGGTCTTCTTTTTTAATCCAGTAAGAATATTGTTTATATCATGATGCTGTGCTTCACCCAAATTTATGTTTATATTATCATGATAAAACCAAATGATTTTATCCTCAGTTTTGAACTTATAAACTGAATTTGTAATAGCTCTCACAAAAAATTTTATTTTAACTGTCAACAAAATGAACTTTCAAGTGCTCTACTTTGATTTCATGAATTCAGTGGAAAAAAACAAACCTCACTAGAATTATCTGATTTTATTAGAATACAAAGAATCTTATCACACTAACGCAAAACTGGCTTCACTTAATTAATTCTTGCAAAGTATTCTCTTGAAAATGGAGCCAACATATTAAGTTTTCATTTCACGTTAGTACATTCATTAAAAGTTCTTGAAATTTGAAATTCACTTAAAACCTCATTTGATGACTCTTGCTTTAGAAAGTACTATGTGAACACATCTTCTGCAATTGCACATGTTAGCTCTTTCTAAACTGATCTACTAAGCCTTGAGGCAGGCTCTTTTTCAGTAATATGTGTCTTCTGGTTTCCACGTGTCAATCCCTCACTGTGAGAAAAGGTGCACGCAGTCACATAACTTTAAATGTCATATATTTTCATTACCTTTATACTTATTGTTTCATTTTTCCTTGAATATGAATTTTCATTTTTTAGTTCATCACTACCAAAGGACTTATCTGGAAATTAAAAAGCATTGATATACAATTAAATAAACAGTAGCCAGAGGGGAAGGGAGAGGGAAATAACATGGGAAAGAAGGGACAGGAATGTATGTAAATGAACATGAATCAGAGACCCAGGGATGGAGCCAAGGGGGGTGGGATTGAGGGTGGGAGGTGGGCATGGGCAAGGTGGGGGAAAGCGGTAGTGGGCATATGGAGACAACTGTGTTTGAACATCAATTTTTAAAAAGTAAAACAAAATAATAGCTTTATATCACAAGGTAAGTGTAAGTAGCATTATTCAAACTATTTAGGATGGCTTAGTCCATATGTCCCAACCACATTTCATATACAGTTGCATTAAAATTTCCCACACTTTCCACTAGTGCCTACAAATAGTAGCCTGGTGATGTTGGAATCCCTCAGGCAGGGACATCAAGTAGCTAGCAGAAGAACACTGGATATTTCCCTGGGGTTCATGTCATCCATGGAGTCGGCATCATGGGCATAATCTGAGAACTTGCTAGAAATGCAGAATCTCCGGTCCCACCCCAGACGTACTGAACCAGCATTGGCATCCTTGTAAGAAAGATCCAAGATGTGAATTAACTTGAAACTAAGTAGCTCTAGAGATCCCCTGCAACATCCAAATTACAAAAACTGAGAAGTAGCATGGCCAGGCCACTGGTATCGGAAAATACTCCATCTGCTCATAGAGCACCTTGAATGATGTCCTTGAAAGAGAAACCAACAAAACAAACAAGGAAGCAAAATACAACCAGAAACATTGAAATTAAGAACAAACTGCTAGTAACCAGAGGGGAGGTATGAGGGAATAATGGGGGAGAGTGGGGGAAGGGCTTACAGAAACATCTATAAAGGACACACGAACAAAACCAAAGGGAGGTAGGATCAAGGGTGGGAAGTGGGGATGTCTGGGGTTGGGGGGAATGGTAGGAGGAAAATAGAAATGACTGTACTTGAAGAACAATAAAAAAAAGTTATCAAAAAGAAAGAGATCAGACACATTGGGTCTGGAGGGCTGAAGAACACAGGGTGGTCAATAGTGTCTTTCCAATTAATGGGTGATAAGATGCACCAAAGAGGAAACTCCACAAAATAAAATTTCACTAAACCCATTCTAGTTTATGTCACTGCTACTGTTAATAATACTCTTTGGAAAATAAAGAATTTCAAGCATGTGTGAAACCAGAAAGGACCATCACAGGCATACAGGGAGATATGATATAATCTTCAGTGAAACTGTACCCACTATGTTTCTCCTCTCAAACATAGAGGCTTTATAAAATCTATACCATAAATGGTTTTCCCACCACTAAGTTCAACCCCATGTTAAACTATGTGTGTGTATTGTGTTCCACAATAGCAACAAGTCAGATTCATGATGAAAATGCACATAGGACTACACAGGCTGAAATACTCAAGCAATGAAATCAGTAAGAGGAAATTACTATGTGTCTTCATTGGCTTAAAATATAGAACAGCTCTTGAGCATATAAAGATTTTAAATAATCTTCCCTAATGAACATATGCTATTAACAGAAATTGCAAAGTTCCATTAACATTGAACAAAAATAGATTATAACTTGCCTCTCCCATTTATTTTTCTTTACAAAAAGATGTCTTAAACCAAGGAAAAAGCAGAACAGCATTAAAGAGTTCTGCGTACAAAAGTTATAGTTGAGCTAGCTAGCCTAATGCTAAAAAAAAGGGAGGTTGAGATTACTTTTCCTCTGGAGGAGAAAGAAAACAAGCGTGAGGATTTGTTGTTACTTCTAAAGACTTTTTGATTATTACGAATAGTTTAAATCTAATATGTTGTTTCCTAAACTTATTATTTTAAAGTCAAGTGTTTCATGTGGAATTTCCTCAGGAAACTAAAAATGGAACTGACTTTTGACCCAGCAATACCACTATTGGTATTATACCATGCGGATCCTGAAATATCAATTCCAAAGAGGCTATGCACCACAATGTTTATAGAAGCACAATTAACAATAACCAAGTGCTGGAAGCGACCTACATGCCCATCAGTAAATGAATGGATCAAAAAACTATGGTACATTTACACATGGAGTTCTATGCAGCAGAAAGAAAGAAGGGGCTCCTATCCTTTGCAACAGCATGGATGGAACTGGAGAGCATTATAAGAAGAGAAATAAGCCAGGCGGTGAAAGACAAATACCTATGATCTCACCTTTAACAAGAACCTAATCAACAAAACAAAAAAACAAGCAAAATATGAGAGACATTGAAATAAACAACAAATTGACAGTAACCAGAGGGGAGGTTGGAGGAGATAATGGGGAGAAAGGAGGAAGGGTTGTCGTGGAGCATGCATAAAGGACACATGGGCAAAGCCAAAGGCAGGTAGGATTGAGGGTTAGAAGTGGGGATGGCTGCGGTGGGGAGCAGTGGTGGGGAAAAAATGGAAACAACTATACTTGAAGAACAATAAAAAATGAGAGGACAAAGTTTTTAAAAATAAGTATAGTACTATTTTTTTTCTAGTTTAGATGCCTTTTACATCATTTTCTTATTTAATTGCTCTAGCTACAACTCCTCACAGAATGTTGAATTACAGTGGTGAAAGCAGGCATCAAAATATATTCTAATTTTCTTATTATTTACTCTTTGGCATACAAGTTATTAATTTACATATATTTGTGTTTTCCAGTTTTCATTTTACTCCTGATTTGTAGCTTTATTCTATTGTGACTAAAATATATTTTGTATAAATTCGATTTTTTTAACATTATTGCAATTTGTTTTGTGTTGTAACATATAGTTTAACCTAGAGAAATTTCCATGTGCACTTGAGAAGAATTTATATTGTACTATTCTTGGGTAGGGTATTATATATATTTTATATGTTTTATTATATTATATATTATGTATATAAAATCTATTAGGTCTATTTTTTGTAGTGCCACTCTGCTCTGGCCCACGGAGTAGTCAACGGGGGTCCCAAGTCTACCTAAAACGGATGAAAGGGGTGGGAACAAGAGGTGCGAAGAACGGCAGTAAGACTGGATTCTGTTCAAACAGCTAGGTTTTATTTTAAGCGCGGGGTGGGGGGGGATTATATAGGGACGGGAAAGGGAAAGTAGCCCTGATAGGTTGCCCCGGTGCATGATCACCGTGTGCTCTTGTTAGTGATTGGTCAGTTGGGTGCCTGATAAGCGTGTGATCAGTACCTTGATTGACAGCTGGTTCCCGTGCTCTACGGATGCAATGCTGACTGCTCTGACCGCAATTATGCTGGCGCCCTCTCGTGGGCAACACAAGAAGTGCAGCCTCTTGAGCTGAAATGCATCAGCAAGCCAAGGCCCCAACACCACTCAACTCATATAAAGATGCAGTGTTATGGTATAACAACATAATTAGAGGGGTAGTTGAGGCTGTATAAGAGCAGAGTTTTTGTATGCTTTTGAAGTTTAGTTGGTGTAGATTCAAATAGGTTGTTTTAAATTTATAATGTTAAAAGTGATCCCAATGGTAACCACAAATAAAATACCTAAAATATTATAAAAGAAAATGGAAAAGAAATAAATTTATTTCACTGCAAAAAAATTAAGTAAACATAAAAAAGATAGTAATGGAGGAAATAACTGGCCAATATGCTATGTCATGCAGAAAACAAATAACAAAATGGTAGAAGCCCTTCCTTGTCAGTAGTTACTTGAAATGTAAATGAATTAAACTCTTCAATCAAAAGCAGAGACTGGAAGTATACTTTTTAAAAAAAAGACCCAATTACATACTGTTTACAGAGACTCACATTAGATCCCAAAACATAAATTAAAACTGAAAGGACAGAAAAATATAGTCTGTACAAGTAGCAGCAAAAGAGAGCTGGGGTGATTATACAACTATCAGACAAGACAGACTTTAAATTAAAAGAAGAGTACAAGACAAAGAATGTCATTATCCGTTAATAAAAGTGTCAATTCATCCTGAAGATATAATTATAAACATATATACACCAAACAACAGAGCCTCCAAAGAAATGCAGTAAATATTGCCAAAAATGAAGGTGGAAATAGACAATTCCACAACAGTATTTAGAGTCTACAATAAACAATTTTCATTAATGAGTAGAATATATAAATAGAAGATGACCAAAAAAGGTTAGGACATGACTAAATTATAGATGTATAGACTGTTCAAAGCATAAGTTTATATTTATTTATATGTCTTTTAAATCTTGTTGGATATAAACAGTGGCATTAAAAACAGAAATACAAAATATTTACATTTACATTTGTCCTTATATTTAGTTTAACAGAGATCTTTACTTTTTCATACCACTTTGAATTAATGCTTATTGTCCTTTCATTTAAAGCTGAACTTCCTTTAGCATTTCTTGTAGGAAAGCTCTATTGGTAACAAATACTTCAGCTTTTGCTTTTCTTGGAATGTCTTCATTACTCTCTCACTTTTTGTAGGACAACTTTGCTAGGTATAGATTTATTGATTGACAGGGTTTTTTTCCCTCTTTCCACATTTGAAATGTCATTCCACTGTCTTTTGGCCTACAAAGTCTTGAAAAGAAAATTTCTGTTAATGTTATTGAACATAGGTTGCTACTCCTTTAAGTACACTTCTGCTTTAAGACCTTTACCACACTGTGGTAGGTTAGAGAAAAGGCATGCAAAATCACTACAAAAACTTCCAATCATTTTGAAGTTCCTTTTTCTTGATTTAATGCTTGCTTTGCTTCTAAAAAAATTTCACTTTTTTTTAGAGTTCTCACAAAATTGGTTTTAACAGTTTCTCATTTTCAATGTTTCTTTGTGAGGATGAGGGTGGAGCTTCCTATTCAGTTATTCAATGGCATAATTCTCCAGCACTTCATTGCTATTATAGAGGGCAGATTTATAGAGGTCTTTACTCTGTGTTTCTGGAAGTCTTACTTCCCTAAGGATATTTCACAGAAGCTTTAGAGTGCATGTGTGTTCTTAGATAAGGAAACTTACAATGCCTTTTGCTGTTATAAAGTATGATCCAAATACCTGTAGACACATATCTGGTTGGAATTTTCTACATGATTACAAAGTATAGGAGATATTTCCATTAATTTACATTTGGTGATTTTTAACTTGTCACAGTACAACCCAAATCAGGCTTTCACAAAAATTTTTATTGTCAAGGTCCACAATGCCAATTTTAATGTTACAACTTTTATGATATTTGACCTATTAGCAGTATTTGACATATCACTTTCTGTTCCCCAACATATGGTCTCTACTCTGATTGCCAAAGACTCTTCACTTTCATTCTCTTTTCCTAATTGTTTCATCTTATTCTCTCACTAGCTCCCCCACCCCTTTTCTCCCCATTTCCCTAAAACTGGCTTGTTCTAAGATACATTTTTTCTTTATCTACAATCAGTGATGTGTGCTTTCAAATACTCATTTCCTTTGGTGTCATAGATCGACTGATAATTTCCAAATGTACATCTTCAAACCAGACCACTCTCTAAAACTCCAGTCTCATCTATCCAAGTAGCCCTTCACTTGAGTGTTGAAGAGCTACCTCAAACTTCCCTTTCAGGATGAGCTCATGATTGTTCTCTCAAACCCCACTCCTGTTCATTCCAGTTGATGTTAACTCCATTCTACCAGTTACCAGGCAAAACTCTAGAAACATTCTAGTCCCCATATCTTCTTTTACACTTCACAATTGGCACTTAAGCAAATTTCATTGACTGTATTTCTGAAATACATCCAAAAGGTAATTCATCACAAACCTGTCCGATTCATTAACTTTTAGACTGAATAACTAAAATCGGCTCCAACTATTGTCCACTTCCACAGCACCCAGCATAATCTTTTTACAGTATAAATCATATTACATTAATTTCTGCTCAAAATTTTCTAGTTTCCTTCAGAATACAAGATAGAGTTTTCACTAGTCTCTACAAAAACCTACGGTTTCAAGCCTATCATCACCTCTGTGACCTCATCTATTATCATCATCTGGATTATTCCAATTCAGCCATACTTCCTCCTTGCCGATCATAGAACAAGCCAGGCAAATCCCACCTTACGGCATTTTTACCGGCTTTTAACTCTGCCTGAGTATTCTTCCACCAGATACCTGAATGTCTGTAGGGTAAGTGGAGGCAGTCTGGCTTCCTTGCCCAGGTGTCTGGGTAACTAAGGGAAGCAGTGTTCCCATAGCCTTGGAGGTGCCTGATAAGTAGTGTTCTCATAGCCTTGAGATGGAGTCTGATAAACTGTTCCCATAACATAAAGTGGACTCGCATGCACAAAATTATGTTATGTTATATAATTTTCTACCTGGAAGCCAGCTTTGTTTGCCTCTAGTACTTAAGCAGGTAGGGACTCCCTGCTGGGTGCTATGACAGATGCCACACTGGGGAGCAAGGGCCACAAGGTGTGCCATGCAGAGACATGCGACTTAAAGCATGCATGGCTTGCC
>PVKM010036782.1:0-14694 GCA_004027735.1 Carollia perspicillata | reverse complement strand
CAGATGATAGGGTATCTGACTGGCCGGAGGCAGAGGAAATGGACCGGCTGTGGGGGGAGTGAGAGCAATGAGGGGCAGAGCCACAACTGAGTGGGTGTGGGCCCCTCCCTGCCTTGGGGAAAAAGTCATTGGGAAGAGGACGGAGGAAAATAATCAGGGACTTGGGATTTGGATTTGTTGATTTTTTGATGCCTTTAAGACCTCAAAGTGCTGGCCCATCTCTCCTAGCAGGGGGCTCTGAGTCACAGGAGGGACACTTGAAAGGGACCTGGGACATTTACCATTGTTTTTCTTCTCTGAGTTCCCCAGCTCTCCTGAGCGAGTTAGTCCTTAAGCTGGTATCAGACTCACAAGCTGGTCTCTGCCCACCTCTTGGGTGCAGGACTCAGGACCCACCCACCTCTGGGCTTAAAGCCAGCCAGGTGTGCCAAACTCATCACCACTTTACATGCTGGGTGGGCCCTTTGCCTAGGGGTCCTACCCCTCCTCTTCCCTTCAAAAACTCCTACTCAAATGCCCCCTCCTCTCTGGAGCCTTCCCTACCTCGCCTTCTCTCGGCCTGACCCTACTGTCACTTCTGTCCCTGTCACCACGCAGGGCTGTAATCATCTATCCATCCTGACTCCCCCACCCATCTCCACCCCTAACAGGGCCACCCAGTGCTGGCCTATTCCTGCCTGGGGCAGCGTAGCCAGCACAATGCGGGGCACGGGGTTCCACGTAACACATCTTTAGTAAACGAGCAAATCGATCGTGAATCTGTAGGTGCATGTTTTGGGACTATTTTACTTCTTTCCTTGCTACGTTAAGCTCCATGACTCAGTGTCTCTGTCTTCATCTTTTTATTACACCCGGCACAGTGCCTGGCAGCTGGTGGATCCTTAATAAAAATGTCATCAATCCTGGGGAGAATACATGGGCTTTCACTGTGGTCGAGGGTCTGTCTAGTCCTCAGAGCTTTGGCCCTAGATCCTTCCTGTCCTGCCACTTCCTGCTGCTGGGATCCTGGGCAAATTACTTAATCTCCATGAGCTCCCATTATTTTAAATCTGCAAACCGGGGGAAGTGGTGGCACCCGCTTCATAGGGTTCTGTGAACACTGAATGATTATAGCTCCTGCAGCCATAGCACATAGGAGTGCCCGCTCCTGGGAGCTGTTGCTATTTATTTGTCAGTCTCTCACCCAAGCACCTTTATGAGCTCCACTGTGGGATGACCTCTGAGGATCCTGGGGTGGGGATGGGCTTCGGGGCGGTTCCGGGCAGAGGGGGTGGCTACAGCCTGGAGCTGTGAGAGGAGGCCACTGGGGACTGGGGAGGGGGCGGAAACCGGAGCCGATCCAGGTTGGATCCGGTGGGGCGAGGAGCCGAAACATCCTGCGGGGGCGCCCTGTCAGACCTAGAGAAGCTCTCAGGGGAGTTGGCCCTGGCCGCGGGGACAGGAGGAGGAACGTGACCCGCCGTGCGTGGGGCTACGGAGCCCCCGCTGGGGCCGGGCGGAGCGCGCCCCCTGGCGGTGCACCTCGTCATTGCCCCGGACGTCGCAGCCTTTCCTCCTCACCCATCTGAAGTCTGTACGGAGGAAAGTCCTCGAGGGATGTCAGAGGCCGGAGATCTATTTAGGGCTCTGGACATTTTCCTCTGCTTCAAAATGGGGGCAGTAATTCTGAGTCCCTAATGTGTGCTAGGTATTGTGTTAGGCTGACTTGAGTGTGACAGCACGGGAACACACAGCACAGGAATTGGCACACAGTAGGTCCCCCCAAATATCTCCTTTCTTTCAGGCTCGTTTCTGTGGGCCTCTGGGCAGGGCTCAAGCCTGAGGGGCTCCCCAGGTATGGGAAAGGATAAGGGGGTGCAGGTCCAGGCCCCGAGGGGCTCACTCTGCCCCCCAGTGGCCTCCATAAGAATTGGAACCTGTGCGATGTGTGATGGGGGTAGGGGGCTGTGGGGTGTGCATGGAGGTGTGCTGGGTGTGTGTCAGGGGGTGTGTTCTGGGTGTTCTGTGTCTGTGTGAGTGGCCATGTTGGTGGAGGTGTCTACTGCATGTGTTTGTTGAGATGTGTATATCTGTGATCAAGTTGTGTCCACGTTCAAGGGTATGTGTACATCTGCGTATTCACATAGGGATGAGTGTCCAGGTGTGCACAGGTGTTCAAGGCGGTGTCTGCTTGAGTGCTGCAGGTTAGGACTAAAGGGTGGTCTGGGCCTATCCAAGGAGGGGACAAAAAACCCAGACCACGTTTCCACCTGACAGAGGGGTGGCCACCCCTGCCCTGTCTCCCTCGGGGACTGTGACCCCCTCAGGACCACTGTATTTCTTTCCTTCCCCTTCTCTAATGCCCCACTCCCACCCACACCTGAGTCCAGCTCTCTACACCTTGTTTAGGAGATGAGGAGACCAGGCCTAGAGCCAGGAGGGACTGGCCCAAGGAAACTATGCCAGAAAGCTGGGGAGCCAGGGTACTGGCCGGACTCCCGACTCCAGCCTGAATTCTTTCCTCTCCCAGGAGGGCAGCGTGTGCCCTGGGGCCGGGGCGGGGACGGGTTTCTGGGCTGAGCTGCGTGGGGAGCAGGGCACAAAAGGCCCAGTGTCTGCACCTGCCTCCCCCTTCTGGCCCTGCCCTGCTCCGGGAGCCGGGTAGGTGTCCAGCGCCAGACTGGGTGAGGAGGGCTGCCTGTTACATCTGTGCTCACCTGAGGCCCAGCCCCAGCGCTGGACCCACCTGCCCCACCACCCCACCGGCTGACGCTCGTCGGGTGTGACGAGGAAACAAAGCTTTGCCCGCATTTGGGGCTCCTGGCGCCAGCTCTCCGCTGGCACCCACCCAGGCCCAAAGCGCTCCAGCTTGCCCTGCTCCAAGAAGGGATTGATGGGTAATTAAGATCATGAGATAGGAATACAATATATTAATAAAATCATAAGAATGGCTACTGTTTGCTGAGGCCTGACGGTGTACCACTGCTGAGCTCCTTGCACAGGTTCTGGGGAGGCAGCGATGCTGGGTGGTGAGGGCCTTGGGTCCGGTGCCAGCCAGAGTGCCAGGATTATTTCCCAGCAACACGCCCCAGCTGTGTGACCTTGGGCGAGTGGCTCCCATTCTCTTTGCCTCAATTTCGCCATCCGTAAAGTGACTGGAGATGAGCGCATATGGAAAAGTCACTTAAAAACCCTGTCTGACATTCAGTAAGTGTGCAAGAAGTATTAGCGCCTGTGATTACTCTCTCCTTCGCTCCTCGCGGTGACCTAGGAGGTAAGTATTGTTATCCCTACTCTGCAGATGAGGAAACTGAGCCTGAGCTACTAGCCATAGGTCACGAAACAAGGGAGTGTCCAGGTTGGGCCCTGAGACCAGGCCGGACGCCCAGGCCTGTGCCCCAGGCTGCGTCCCCCACTGCTGGTGTTGGTAGGGCAGTTTGCAGCTGATAGGATTCACCCTCCGATAGTCTAAAAAGTGCTTCCACGCTGATCGACTTGTCCCACTCTCACCAGAGCCTTAAGAGGGGAATTTAATATTAGCCTCTCCCTTGGGAAGTGGAGAACTTGAGGCCCAGAGAAAGACAGTGCCGTGCCCAAGATTACACAGCAAGGAAGCGGCAGAGCCAGCATACGATTCTGGGTCTTTCCACTATTAAATAACATAATTTTATGTAATTATGGTCTTGGGGTGTACTGACTGTGCATCAGGCTTCCGCCCCTGCTCCAAGCAAAGATAGGTATGGGGGTTGAGGGTAAGATTGGCCCTTAGTTGTTTTTTTTTAAGGTCTTATTTATTTTTAGACAGAGGGAAAGGGAGGGAGAAAGAGAGGGAGGGAAACATCAGTGTGTGGTTGCCTCTCATGTGCCTCTTACTGGGGACCTAGCCTGCAACCCAGCCAGGTGCCCTGACTGGGAATCGAACCCTCAACCCTTTGATTTGCAGGCTAGCACTCAATTCACTGAGCCACACCAGCCAGGGCGCCCTCGGTTGTCATGTTTTATCCTTCCAATAGCTCTCTGAAGGTCTGCCTTCCCTCTCCTTCATTTTTAGAAACAAGAGAGGAGGCTTCACATGTAGATGAGAGTTGCCCCTAATCTCCTCCTAGCATGAGTTGCCCCTAATCTCCTCCTAGCATGTGCCTGCTCTCATTGTCCCCTGCCCCACAGCAGAGCCCGGCATACCACAAGCACTCTCTGTCCTGGTCCCGATGGGTGCTGAACCCTGGACCCTGGACTCTAGGTGGTGGAGAATGAGGCCTGAGCTGGTTCCCCTGCAGGCCCTAGCTGGGAGAGATCTTAAGAGCAAGCATTAGTTAAACACCTCCTGCATGCTGGGCTCACATGCAAGGTGGCCTGGACTTGGGGTGGAGGTCTGGGTGGCCCCCTGAGAGCTGGTCTTCCAACACGTGGGACCCCCGGAGTTTCACCCGAGCCCCCGGGGAGCTGTCAGAATGAAGCCTCTCTGGCGAGCCAGCGTCTGGGGCCCCAGGCTCCAAGCAGGCCAGGAAACACCTGCTGATGCCTGTGTTTTTCCATCAACAACTGGCTTACGTAAACTCCTCGCCGGCTCCCAGGGCTGCCAGAGGGCTGCCAGCGCCGTGGAGGTGGCCTTATCTGATGGGGGTTCTGCCAGAGCCAGGGTTCCCTGCGTGCCCCAGCACAGGCCCCGGAAGAGCGCCCTGGCAGTGGGCGGGGGGCGGAGTTCGACACCCCAGGCTCCCAGTCCTCTTTACCTGCGCTCCGCCCCACCGAGCAATCGAAGTAGCCTGCGGTAGATGTTAGGGTGGCCTAGCCACCAGGGGTACCTGGCTGGCTCCTGACCCCAGCTCTGCGCTGGTCCAGTGGTGCTCAGAGCACAGCATGCTTGGGAGAGAAGCTTGGCTCACCAGCCTCGCCTCCAGAGATCCTGACTTAATTAAAAATTAAGCAATTAAAAAAAATTAAAATTAAAATTAAAAAAAATATTTTTAAATTAAAAAATTAAAAAAAATTAAAAAAAATATTTTTTAAAGAATTAAAAAAAATATTTTTTGAAGAATATTCAATATTACAGAAAAGGTGTGATGATACAATGAACTCCGGTACTAGAGTCGCCAGCTGTTGAACGCCTGCCACGTTTGCTTTCTCTCTCCGCCTTGACAGGGGCCGTGTTATTATCCCCATTGTACAGATGAGGAAACTAAGGTTTCGACAGCTGAAGTAACTTGCCCGAGAAAGTGGGGGAACTGACATCTGAATTCAGATCTCAGGTGGAAACTTCCACTTTCTTGCTTTCTTTGTGGATTTTTGAGGGTTTAATATATTTGGATTTTTGGAATGACTAGCACGTGCTCCTGAAGTGGATGAAGGTGCCGGGTGGGCGGCGCCCTCAGTCCAGCACCCCCGTTCCCTACGCAGAGAGAGCCGCCGTTGCTTCTTTTCCGTGTGCCTTTGCAGAGATGTTCTCTGCCTGTGAAAACGTGTCCATAAAATAGTTTTTACACAAATGGCATTGTGTTGTCCATGCTGTTCCGCCCTTTGCTCCCCCCTGAACTACATATCACAGAAATGTTTCCACGTTGCAAACATAAAACTGCTTTATTCTTATAAAACAGTGAATGGCTGTTCCTCTAGTGTATTTCACCGGTCCCTCCTGATGGGAAATTAGGCTCTTTCCAATCCATCGTTATTTATTATAAGCAGCGCCGCGATACATATCCACCGCCATACCTTAATGTGCATGCATGCAAGTGTATTTGTATGGTGAATTCCTAGAAATGGAATTGCTGGGTTAAAGGGTATGTAAATTTTTCATTTGCTTAGATATTGCCAAATCGCTCTTGGGGGAGGTTGTACCAATTTGCCCTTCCACTTGCAGCGAATGAGCTCTTGTTCCCCACACCCTTGCCAACACAGCATGTTATCAAACTTTTTGATCTTTGTCAATCTGTTAGATATAAAATGATATCTCGTAGCTGTAATTTCATTTCTCGTGCTGCAAGGGAGGTTGGTCGTGTTTTCATATGACTGAGAGTCATTTACATTTCCTTTCCTGGGAACTGTTTGTTTATATTCACTGCCTGTCTTTAATTAGGTTGGTTGTTTTTTCTTCCTGATATGTAGGAGCTCTTAAAATAGCAAGGATATCGGCCCTTTGTCAATAACATATGATACGTCTCTGATCCGTGTGTCTTTTGATTTTGCTTATATTATTTTCCAGGAAGAATTAAAAATAATCCTATGTGGCCAAATTTATCAGTCTTTTAATTTATGGACTCATTCAGTGTTTTCGTACTTTAAAACACCTTTCTTATTCTAAAAGTACTTTTGACATTCCTCTTGTGTTTTATTTATTCTAGAATTTCCTTTGGTGTAAGGTGTGAGGTAGAGGTTCAGCCGTTTCTCTGGGGGGCTATTGACTTGTTCCAACACTGTCGAATAATCTGTCTTTTTGCCATTGATTAGCAATGTCACTTTTGTCGTATACTAAGTTCCCATAGGCATTTAGCTATTGTATTAGTTTTCCAGGGTTGCTATAACAAATGAACACAAACTGGATGGCTTAAAACAATGGGAACTTACTCTTTTAAAGTCTGGGAAGCTGGAAGTCTGAAATTAATGTGTCAGCAGGGCCGGACTCCCTTGGGTGACTCTGATGGGACAAACCATTTAATTCTTCTGTCTTAGCTTCTGTTGTTTGCTAGTCATCCTTGACATTCCTTGGGTTGTGGCAACATAACTCAAATCTCTGCCTCAGTTTTCACATGGCCTCTCTTAGTGTTTCTACCTCTGTCCAAATTTCCCTCTTATAACCACATCAGTCATTGGATTAGGGTCAAATCCAATAAGACCTTGGTTCAACCTGACCTCACTTTAACCTGAGTACATCTTCCAAGACCCTATTTCCAATAAGCTCATATTCATAGTATTGGGGTTAGGACTTGAACATACCTTTTTTGGTGGACATAACACTACTCACTATAAGTACAATGCTTTCAAATGTTCTATTCTGTTCTATTAATCTGTCTGTCTAAATAGCGCACTGTTTAAAACTGTGTAGCTTTATACTACATTCTACTATCTGTTAAGACTGGCCTTCACTTATTGCTGTTCTTTTTCAGAATTTTCAGAATTTCCTTACTTACATTGCCAAATGGACTATAGAATCAGCTTGCTTGCTTTAAAAGTTCTTACTGGTATTTTACCAGAATCATATTAAATATATATATAATGTCATTATTAAATATATATATAATGATTTTATACATATCTATATCTATCTATCTATCTATATATATATAGAGAGAGAGAGAGAGAGAAAGAGAGAGAGAGAAAGACATTTATTGAAGAAGATACAAGAAACATTGTACATAGGACAATGATGCCTCAGCCCCCTTCGAAGTAGACACTTTGGGACCTCACACAGTTCTCTCAATCACTATCAGCTGTCCCGTTGTATTTTTCTGAATCTCATTGACAGTCTGAAATCTTTTCCCTTTCAAAAATAATTTTAGTTTTGGGAAAAGCCAGAAGTCGCAGGGCGCTAAATCTGGGCTATAGGGAGGCTGAGTCACCTGGGTGATTTGATGTTTTGCCAAGAAACTCTGCACAAGACGTGATGCATGAGTGGGCGTGTTGTTGCGATGAAGCTGCCAATCAGCAGTTACCCATAGTTGCAACCTTCTGAATCATCCAAATAGTTTCCGTGGAGGAATGTTCGAGCTTAATGTAAAATTTGATGCAGATTCCTTGTTCTACTCACTCAGTCATTTTGAGTGTAATGGCCACACAGTGCACGTGCTCACTCAATGGATTCTACCACCCCCACTGACTAGTACAGTGAAGTTGTCATGGTTCACACATGTGCATTCCAGTCCACTGTCCTTGGCTGCCAGGCTACATCCATGTTACACAAGGCATTCTCGCTGTATTAACAGTGGCTGGACTTTTTCTGGACAGACCTCGTATGTTTAAACATATGTATGAGAAAACTGGTATATTTATGATGTTGAGTCTTCCTATCCAAAATCATTGTACTCAGGTCTTCTTCTGTGCCCCTCAGCAATTTATTAGAGTACATTTCCAATAAATTTTATGTATCTTATTTTTGTTAAATTAGTTTCTAAATATTTATGGTTTTTTGCTGCTATGTAAACAAGGACTTCTCTTTCATGAGCTCTTCTAACTGGTTGTTGTATTTATGAAGACTATTAACTTTAGTATTGTATATTAATTTTACACCCAGCCATCTTACTAAGTTGTCTTATTATTTATACCATTGGTTTTTCAGTTGACTCTAAGTCATGATCAATTTTCCTTCTGTTCTCTGATTTTTATACTTCTCATTTCTTTTTCTTGTCTAATTGTGTGGGCTGGTGCTGCCAGAGCTATGTTAAATAATAGTGTTTCATCGCAATGGGACTATGTTTAGTGTTACTCCTTAAAGCATGATGCTGGCTTTTGAGTTGAAATAAATATACTCTATTGTATTTAAATATGTTCTTCTTTTATCAAGAAGAAACTATTCTTTCTAAACCACCTCCTTTTATGGCCTCCTCCACGTACAGCTTAGTCTCTGCAGTACTAAATTACTCATTTATCCCTGAATGGGTCATGTTGATTTACGCTCTCTAGCCCTTTCCATGTTAGTCTGTCTTTGTGGCAAGAGTCCCAGAACCATGTCAGCTCCTCCTAGGCTGTCCCTTTCTCTGGACTTTTCATATTGGACTATAAGTGCCTGTATCCTCCTGTGCTTCCCATGCCAGCCTGTGAGCATCTTGATTTGTAGAAAGGGTTGCACATCTGGGTTATTTCTGTGTTCTCAAGGCCCAAACAGAGTAAATATGTAATAAACATTTTAAGAATAAATGAACACTAGAATAAAAGCTAACATTTGCCAACTACTTTAGTGGGTGCCAGGCCATGTGCTAAGCATCTTCCATTCATTATCTCTCATTTAATACATATGATAATGCTGCATGATACATGCTTATTATCTCCACTTTGAGGAAACAAATAGAGGCTCAGAGAGGTTAAGTAACATGTTAAAGTCACAGTCAGGATGGGAACCCAGGTTTGCGTGGCTCCAGGGCCCAGGCTTTAAGTCTCTGTGCCCAGAAGCTGCGCAGAAGTACTTACCAGCCTGATCAAATACTCCTTGGTCTGGTGGAAATAGGCAGCAGTGTAATAAATGACTCAGCTGCTCAGTGGCACTGCTCACAGGCCAGCTGAAGACACCCGCTGAATCCAGAGGGACACTTATCAGTCCACAGGCATGTTCACTCGTTTGGGACAGCGGGGGGAACTAAACGAAAGACTTCAGAACAGCTCTGGGTTCCCAACCTGGCCCTGCCCCTTCCTGAGCCATGGGTCCTCTAGGGGGCTATTCACTCCCCTTGTGGTTTGCTGGGAGAGTTAAATGAGATCATGTCTACAAAGTGCTTCTCTGAGCGCCTGACGCACAGTGGCCATCAGCAGTATTTGCTGAGGGCTTATACAGCAGGTCCTGTTGTTGCAATTCCCACAGCCCTCGGTGTGGGGTGGGGGTGGTGGGAATCAAGGAGGCGGGGCTTTGTCCAGGGATGGCTTCTACCAACCAAACTCAAGAGCGTTAGCCACAGCGTGAAACATTACGTGGCCCCTCAGAGTCCTTTCTGGCTGTACTTTCTGGTTCTCCTTTGACTGTGTTTTCCAAAGCCCTCACTCACAGCCGGATCCTTCTCTTCCTTTATCAACCACACTCACTGTCCAGTTCACCTTACAGATGTTGGACTTAGGCCCTAAGTAAATGGCCAATTAGAGTGTGTTAGAAGTTGCAGTGATAGTACTACTAATACCGGTACAACTGATAGTTATTGAATGTCTGCCCATTTGCCCGTTTCCAGCAAGTAGCTGCCTGAATGGTTTGGAAGGCATATTTGGGATGGTTTGTCTTGGTGTCCTAATCCATTTAAGCCGCTATCATAAAATATCATAGACTGAGTAGCTAATAAACAACAGACACTTATTTCTTACAGTTCTGGAGGCTGGCAAGTCCAAGAGCAAGGTGGTGGTAGCAGAGACCGGGTCTGGTGAGCTCCCTCTTCCTGATTTGTGGATGATTTGTGAGGGCTGTGTCCTCACGTGGCAGAAGGGGTGAGGTGAGGGAGCTCTCTGGGATCTCCTGTATAAAGGCACTGGTCCAGCTCCTGAGGACTCCCCACTCATGACCTAAGCACCTCCCAAAGGCCCTACCTCCTAATACCACCCCACGGGGGCCTCGGCTTCAACATACAAATTTTTAGGGAGACACATGCAGTCAATAGTACTTGATGTCCACCACAACTTGGAATGTTTCAGGGTGTAGGGACATCGGGCAGGGTCAGAGAGCATTGGTGTCCTCCAAAGCTTCTCAAATCAATGGTCAGCGACAGGCCATTTGCTTGCTGGTTGGGAGGCCATGTGTGTAAGTGTAAAAATGGCACAGGGGAAACAAAGGGGTTTTAAATGTGAATCCAGAATCAGTAGTCACCAGGGCAATCACCAGATGTGGCTATTAAGTTGTGATCAAGCTACTTGAACACTGGCAACTCCATGTAGCTCTGGGATGAAGAGAAGCAGGAATTGACTTTGTTTCACTGTGGGTAATTATCTCCCTGGTTATGCAGGAGAAGCCAGTTAGTAATAATTACAAGACCCAGCATCAATGAAATACTTTCCCTGTGCCAGGCACCGTGCTGGGCAATTTTATGCATTTTATCTTCTGGGCTCCTAGAAATAACCCAGAATATGGGTGTGATCAGTAGTTCAGAGAGAATAAGTGACTAGCTCAGCTAGTAAGTGGCACATCCAGGACTTAAACCCAGGTTCCACCGTCAGATAACCAAGTCCGTGCTCTGAACAGCCAGCCTACGCTACCTCCTTCCTTGGGTCTCACCAAGTCCAAAGCTCTCCATCCTTCTGCCTGGAACCAGAACGAGGGGACATGGAAGTTGCTGGATGCAAAATGCACAGTTAATTCATAAAATCCCCGCAATCTCAATTAAAATTCCAATAGAATTTCTCATTAAACTTGTTAAACTGATTCTAAAACTCCCACAGAAAGGTGAAAGTGTAAGAATAGCTAAGACAATTCTGAAGTAGAACAAGGAAGGGGTCTTACTCTAACAAATATCCCGACTTATGACAAAGCTTTGATAATGAATACATCTTGGTTATTAGCACAGGGCTGGACAAATAAATCAATGGAACAGAAGAAAGAGCCCAGAAGTAGACTCACGTTGTAATAGATCTTGGTGTGTGATCAAAAGGTGTTACAGATCTGTGCGGGAAAATATGGGCTATTCAAAATTGGAGTCTGGAGAAACTTTCTGTATGGAAAAACATAAAATTAGACCTTATCTCACACCATGCACAAAAATAAACTTGAGATGAATTAATGACTTAAGTGTGAAAAACAACCTTAAAAGTTTGTTGAAGAAAAATGGGAGGGTTTATGGCTTGGGACAGAGAAGGAGGTTCTTAAGCAAAAGCTAAACATTGTACAGGTAAATATTAAGCTTAAGGGCAACCCGATTAAACACTTTTATGCAATAAATGTCACTTGCAAAATTAAAATGTGGGCAAGAGTCTATGGGAAGACACTTGCAGAATACATAATAGACATAAGTGTAATGTCCAAACAGATAAAGAACTCCCATTAATGAGTGAGAAAAAGACAAACAACCCAGTGGGGGTAAAAGGAGAAGATATGAACAATTCGCAAAGAGGAAACAGGAATAGTGAATAAGTACGAGAAAAGATGCTTAACCACACCACTTGTTGAAGAAATGCAAACTGAACAACAAAGAGATTCCATCTCATACCCATCACATTGGCAAAAGCTGGAAGATTTGACATTATTAATGTTGGCAAGGACATCGGAAAATGTGAGCTCTCAGACATCGCAATTCGGCCATACCAGCAAAAGTTGGAAGTGTGCGTACCAAGTGACCCATGGTTCTCCTGAGAATGGCCCCTAGCCGAATCCTTGCCCAGTGGTCAAGGAAAAGTCATGGATGTTACACTTGGAAATCACTTGTGTGTCTATCAGCAGAGTAATTAAATAAGTCAATGTTATACCTATTTGTAAAGCAGAACAACATACTGTAAATTAAATGGCCTTGAGTTACACATACCCCCATTGGATAAATATAAAAAGTATAATTTTGATTTGTAAGTGTTACCGGTTGAATTGTGGGCCCCCAAACATACACTAACGTCCTAACCCCTGGTACCCGTGGATGTGGCCTTTATTTGGCAATACGGACTTTGCAAATGTAATCAGGTTAAGATGAAGTCATTAGGATGGGCCCTAATTCAATATGACTGGTGTCTTTGTAAGAGGAGGGAAATTTGGAGACTGACAGACACAGAAGAGGATGCCATGTGAAGACAGAGACACAGAGGAAAAGGCCACATAAGAAAGATTTTATGTATTAATTTTTAGAGAGAGGGGAAGGGAGGAAGAAAGAGAGGGAGAGAACATCAATGCGTGGTTGCCTCTCATGCATCTCCTGCTGAGGACCCAGCCATAACCCAGGCATGTGACCTGACTGGGAATTGAACCAGCCACCCTTGGTTTGCAGGCCAGCACTCAATCACTGAACCACACCAGCCAGGGCTATGCCCTACTTGTTTTGCTGTCTGAGTCAATTGCTTCCAGGAAGCCCTGGTTTCTTTCACCTTTCAACCAGTGGACTGAGACCTGCCCCACTCAATCAGGACTACACAAAATGCATCCTCATTTGCATCTATTCTGACCTTCACAACTGCACAATTTGGACCAATCAGAGCAGTACAATTTGGAAAACTCATTTGTATAAAATTGAGAACTCAGGAGGGAACTTTCTTTATAAAAGACAGTCCCCCTTTTGTCTTGGTGGAGTATTTATTATTTATTATTTATTTTTATTATTTATTATTTATTTATTATTTTTATTTTAATTGTTATTCAAGTACAGTTTTCTGTCTTTTACTCCCATCCCAGTCCACCCCCCCAGTGCTCCCCACCTCCCTCCCATTTCCACCCCCCTTAGTTTTTGTCCATGTGTCCTTTATACTTGTTCCTATAATCCCCTCCCTTTTTCCCCTGAAATTCCCTCCCCTCTCCCCTCTGGTTACTGTCATCCCATTTTCTATTTCAATGTCTTTAGTTATATTTTGCTTGCTTGTTTGTTTTGTTGCTTAGGTTCCTGTTAAAGGTGAGATCATATGTTATTTGTCTTTCACCGCCTGGCTTATTTCACTCAGCATAATGCTTTCCAGTTCCATCCATGCTGTTGCATAGGGTAGGAGCTCCTTCTTTCTTTCTGCCGCATAGAATTCCATTGTGTATATGTACCATAGTTTTTTTTTTTAAATATTATATTTATTTATTTTTAGAGAGAGGAGAAGGGAAGGAGAAAGAGAGGAAGAGAAACATCAATTCGTGGTTGTCTCTCACATGGCCCCCACTAGGGACCTGGCCTGCAACCCAGGCATGTGCCCTGACTGGGAATCGAACTGGCAACCCTTTGGTTCTCAGCCCGTGCTCAATCCACTGAGCTACACCAGCCAGGTCTGTACCATAGTTTTTTGATCCATTCATTTACTGATGGGTACCTAGGTTGCTTCCAACACTTGGCTATTATAAATTGTGCTGCTATGAACATTGGGGTGCATAGGTTCTTTTGGATTGGTGTTTCAGGGTTCTTGGGATATAATCCTAGCAGTGGAATTGCTGGGCCAAAAGGCAGTTCCATTTTTAGTTTTCTGAGAAAATTCCATACTGCTTTCCATAGAGGTTGTACCAGTCTGCAATCCCACCAGCAGTGAACTAGGGTCCCCTTTTCTCCACAGTCTCTCCAACACCTGTTGTTTGTTGCTTTGTTTATGATGGTCATTCTTACCAGTGTGAAGTGGTATAGCATTGTGGTTTTAATTTGCATCTCTCTGATGGCTAGTGATATCTGGTGGAGTACCATTTAGGTTGCTATGTGAATCTGTGTCTCCTGGGCGGCAGCTCCTTTTGCTCAAATAAATGCTTTTTTTATTCTTTATTACATTCTAAATGTAGTATTAGATTACACACTGGCAGGCGGAAGAGGTGAGAAAAATCTACCCAGAATCTCAGAGGGAGAATGGCCCTTGATTTCAGACTTCTAGTTTCCAAAATTGTGAGAGAACAAATTCCTGTTGTTTTAAGCCACTTAGTTTGTGGTACTTAGTTACGGCCGCCCTAGGAAACTAATGCACAAAGTAGGTTGACAATAAGTACAACATGACACCGTTTGTGTGAAATTTTAAAACACACTCAACAATGCTATGTATTGTCTATGAATTTTGAAAATGGACCGGGAGGATACATACCAAATTCCTGGTGGTGGTTGCTTCTGTGGAAGGAAGGGAAAAGGAACTGGGGAGGGGTGTAAAAAGAGCTTCAGTTGAAAATCTCCAGCATCTGTTTCTTTGATTAAAAATGTCTACAGTAAAAATGACAAGTCATCTTCGTTTGTTGACTTGGGGCAGTAGTTGCGTGTACTTGTGATGTTAAGGCCTCTGCGTTCTCTGTTATTGAATGTGTAACTGTGACTGCGTATGTAAATTTTAAGTATTTGCTTCATGGGTGTGTGCACATGTGTGTATTCTCCGTGCTCCTGTGTCCTCTGGCTACCTTGCCAGCATCTTCTGCAGGACAGACTTGCGTGATGCCCCCTGGCGTGGTGGGAGCAGACTTGT
>PVKM010036781.1:0-14671 GCA_004027735.1 Carollia perspicillata | reverse complement strand
GCATACCCTGAAGACTGAGTGAATTTGTCCAGCATCTGTTTGGCTTGGGTGACCGGTGGCCACCAGGCTCTTCTGTCGGCCCCTGCAGGCACGAAGGGAATGTTTAGTGCTGAAATGCTATTCCCAGAGCTGGGTCCTAAGGGCACTACCAAACCTCGATGGAGGGGGAGACTCAGAGCCAACATGGGCCAATAAGGCACAGGCCCAACCATTGGAATGCAAGACCCAAAGCACGCCCAGAGCTGAGCGTGGCAGAGCCGCCTGTCCTCAGGGAGCTGGGCGGGACTTGTGGGGGGGTGAGCAGTCTCTGAGTCTCTTTGAATTCCAGGGTCTAGAAACAAACGAGATGAACTAGGGGATTGAAACTCTTGTCCTCAAAGGAACCACAAAGAGTGGGGTTCAAACTCCTAATCTTTGCTTTCATAAGTGTATTAATTAGGATGTTTGGATAATATTTACTCCTTCAGATCCTGGGCAGTTACAAGGCTGGTAAAGTAATTCCATTAATTCCATCTGGTGTTTAGTTCTCTTTATACTTTTGCTCTGCCATCATCAGTATGTTGGGTTGTGTCCTAAAAAATATTGTCATATTATCTTCTGATAGAAGTTGGGTGTCATAATTTCAGGCATCCCATTCCCACACAATTACAGCTAAAGACAAAAAAGTGGGGAGAGGCAGTTTCTTCTAATGCACACCTTTTTATAAGGAAGGGAAATCTCAGAAGCCCCTCGAGACTTCTGAGAACTGCTAGCTGGGGTGAGTTGCAAGCCCATGCCCTAGCTGCCATATTTTTAGCCTCTAGAGTGAGATGCAAACTCTGCCAGCAGAGGATAATGTGGTCAGATAGGCAGCCAAGTGTCTGAAACTCAGGGTGAGAGCATTAATTTCTCTTTCCTCAGCATCTTCATCCACATTGGGTGTTTCAGAATTACAGTCTGCTGTAGGCTGAGTGTTTGTGTTACTCCCCCACCCCCAATTCATTTGTTGCAACTTAACATCCAGAGTGATGGGATGAGAAGGTGGAGTCTTTGGGCCACTGCTCCGCCCTCATGAGTGTGATTAGTTATCCTATAAAGAGGCTCCAGAGAGCTCCTTTACCCCTTCTGCCATGTGAGGACACAATGAAATGATGGCCACCCATGAACCACACAGTGGACCTCACTAGACACCTTGCTCTTGAACTTCCCACCTCCAGAACTGTGAGAAATACACTCTCTGGTACCCACTCTCTGGTATTCTCTTACAGCAGCCTGAGCTAAGACGGGGTCCTGGCAGAATGCCTGATACCCTAGATGAGCTCAGTGAGGCTGTTCCTCCTGCTTCAGTATCCACAGCTCAAGAATTTCAGGAGCCTGTTTTCCCAATAGCCATGTGGATTTGGGTCATGAGGACAAATGATGGGGTAAGTTGAATTTGACTTAGGTAGAGGCGACCCCTTCCAAATAGACTTTAGAGAAGAACATGATCGGGTAGGGATAAGAAAGAAGGAGCAGGAGGGGGTGTATTCCACAAGGAGGAAAGATGGTTTAGAATGCCTCTTACTAATGTGAGCAAAGCACTTCAGAATGTGCCTATTCCTAAGACCTATTTCACGATCCCACTTAGGAACCTGAGGACCTGATCCCAGCTGCATTTCCCTCAGTGTCAGTTCAAACAGTGTCGTAGTAAAACAGAGGCAGCAGACACCAGTCCCGGCCAATGTGGCCTGGCTGACAGCCCCCTTGCTCAGCAGACAAGGTGTGCGTGGATTGCCTGGACATTCATACTCGGCCATCCTGGCGGGAAGGTTACAGAGGCCATGGATAAGGCACCCTGAGAATCCACGGGAGGCCGGGATAGCTGTGATGCTCAAAGAGGGATGGGCAATTCATATTCAAACCAAGAAAAAGTAGGGAAATGCCACTTGGGAAACAAAAATGGAAGTACTACTCTAGGCAGGCATGACTAAGTTGTGTTAACACCAGTAGATGGGTGGTTGAAGGACAGTGGAACATTCCTATAGCACCAAAGTAGTACCACATGGACAAAAACGCAGGTGCAAGGTGAACACTTTGCAGCACACGGTGCTAGCAGATCACCAGTGCGCTGATCCAGGGCTCAGGTTTCACACGTCAATGGTGCTGTGATGGCGCTTCTGAAGAGATGCAGCTCGAATCCACCACGCCTTTAGGTTGGACTGCTATTGTGCAAGAACAGTGGATCGACACTGCAAGAGAGCAGCAAAGACAAGCCCAGGCGGCGGGGAATTCGCCCAGATATTTGCAGCCACATAGTTCACAAGTCGGGGGGCACTGAACTAGGGTAAAAGAGACGGAAGGAAAAGAATTAAAAGATGCAGTGCCATCATTGTCCTGGACTGGATACTGGTTTCCGCAAACCAGCTAAAGATATTTTGAAGTCAGCTGGGAAAATATGGATGTTGTCTGGATAGTAGTTGAAATATAATGTAGTAGAGATCATTGACTGAAAAAACTAGGCGTTAAGCACACACATATATGTGCACACACATATATGTACACACATTTGCAGACAATGACTGAGAAGGACACGCACTAAGGTGTTAAACAGTGGTGATCTCTGCACGGTAAGATTTTCACTTGCTTGTATTTTATTTTATTTTTACAATGCGTATGCCCTGTTTCTGTAATAATAGCTTATTTTTAAAAGGTTGTTTTAAAGGTTATTAAACCAATCGTGCAAACAAAGGGGAGGATGGAAAACACAAGTGTTTAATTCTCAATTTTGCTGAAATCTGGCCTGATCTAGAGAAAACACCCGTGATGAATAGCTGCATTGTTTGTTCTCACTCTCCATTTCATCTCAGGAGCAATTGTTAGAGCGGCTGGATGCGGCTGCCTCCAATATTTCCTGTCTGTCACGCAACTGTAATCCATCTGGCCACTTCCACCCAGCAAAGGCATTTTCTCAGCAGGGCTCCTGGAACATATTTGAAAGCCTAAGAATTTCCAGTACAAGTATAATAAATGCTTTGGCTTTTTAATTGTTGGAATGAACAGCCTCTCCGCACCCCTGCTCCTGAAAAGCTGAGACCCCGAGTCAGGAAGTGACTGCTCAAGGGCAGAGCTACCTAGAGGACAGGAACACAGGTTTCCTGATTTTCTATCTTCCAATAAATTAATTCGCTCATCATGTATTTATTGATCATTTATTCTAGGTGGGTACCAAGGGGAGTGAAGTGATGCAGGCACTGTTCCCGTCCATAATCCTGACCCTCGCTCAGAGGGATGCGTTGTTTCTCCAGAATGCCTTCCCCTGGGTTCAAAAGACCCTTGTCTTTTTGGTAATGAACTAAACATCCAACTGTGCTTATATGAATTTTCACATGATAGATGGGAGATTCTTAGTCCAACATTGAAGTTCAAGTACAGGAGCAAAGTGTACCTTCTGGGAAAATTACAGGGGCAAAGTGTACCTCCTTACTGGGAAAGTCAATAATCCAACAGTTACATGTAGGAAAATAAAAGAGAAACTTCTATGCAAAATAAGGGCTTCTGTCTAAACCACAGTGCATCCTGGGGAACGGATTCTTTATCACATTCTCTGACATGCAAATAGCCCTCTTAGGGATTTAGGGACTCACTTTTTCATGGATTAATCATTTTGCCAGTGCTTCTTTACATGAGTGTTGCGGGCAGAAGCCACAATTCGGGTGCAGCTGAAATAAGAAAGGCTGGGCTCAGCGTTTACCTTTTGATCCTTCCTATTTTCCATGGCAGGAGACTCCCATCCCTTCCCCGCCCCCTCCCTGAGGGACAGTGCAGGACACAGAAAGAAATTGTTCCGATAAACAGCATTGATCGTTTCAGCAGCGCAGGCAGGGCCTGAATCCTTGTTCCTGCTTTCCCCTGGAACTCTGTATTTTAAAGCACTGTAAAAGTGCATTCTGCATTGCCCAAAATATAAGACAAATATCCACGAGCCCATATTAAAGAGAGTAAATGACTGGATAAATTAGTAAGTGGGGAGAAGAAGCAAATCCCCTACACAGAGGGATTCCAAATAATTTATGTAGCTATTCCAGCCTCGATGAAGTGAAGCTTAACACCCTATTTCTTAACTGTGGGCTGCACGTAGTGACTTCCTCCCTAAGAGTCCAGTGTGGAAAGGGAGAGGGCAGGAAGAGGACTGTACAACGGAGAATTTGGCGAGCACTACTGTTTTAGCCAGTGGATCAAGGTCAACATCAATAGCTATATAGCATGTTAATAGTATACACCCTTGCTACAATGGATGAAAATGTTACTCTGCCTCTGAGAGCTTCCTCACCCCCCAAAACCTACAAATAGCCCTAGTCGAATCAATCATAAGGAAAACATCGGACAAACCCCAACGGTGAGACCTTCCGCAATATACCTGATCAATGCTCCTCAAACTGTCATGGCATTCAACAGGAAGGAAACTCAGAAACGGTCAGAGCCAAGGGGGGCCTGAAGAGATGTAAGGACTAAACGTAGTGGGGTATTCTGGATGAGATCCCGGAACAGAAAAAGGACATTGGGTAAACACTAAATCTAAATACATGAGTGTCTTCAGTAACCGGTAATGAGGTTACTGAAGTATCGGCATCAGTATTGGTTTATTAACTGTAACAAATATAGTTGTCCTAATGTCAGGTGTTAATAAAGGAACCTGTGTGGGGGATGGGTATATGGGAACTCTCTGTATTATCATCTCAATTTTTAGAAGACATTTAAAACTATTCTAAAAAAGCAAACTGTATTTTGAAACATGCATTCTTTGCCAAGGAGTTTGGGGGAGATCTTGCAGTGAACCTTAGGAGTGAGCCTTGAGGGCAGCTGTTCTGCTGGAGACCCTGAACACTTAGGTGGCCATGAAACGTGGCGTGTCACAGTTCTGTCACTTTGGGGGGCTCTTTCTTTAGAAGATTAGCTTTGTCAGATTATATCATCTAAATAGCACATATGAAAACAGTATAACTTATTTTTAAATAGAATTTTTTCTTATTACAAAGGTAATATACATTGTCTTAGAAAATTTTTAAAAATATAAAAAAGCTCAAAGAAGAAACTCTCAAAGCCATGCCAAATACAGAAGGCTCCATGCACATGACATTGGAGATTCCTGATAGGGAGCTGTGTCTCTTCCACGGGCGCTTTCCATCTGAAGGAGCTGGTGCCTGCACTGTTTCTCAAAGGTCGGGGCCCACAGGGTGGCGGGCAGCCCCCGCTGTGTGAGGTGGTCACCGTTCCCTCTGTCCCCCTGCTGTCCCTGTCACACCCTAGAGTCAGGGGCAGAATTGCCAGTGAAATTATCTGTAGTTAATTTTACTCCAGACCTGAGAAGGTCCGGTATTAATAACATGATTGGTATTTTCCCTTTCAAGCAAGCAGAGTATGTGAAAATTTTAGTAAATAAATTATTATCACATATTGTACTAAAACCTTATATATATGGCACACACAATTTTTTCCTCATTCAAGGTTATTATGGGAATAGTGTTATACATATGAAAGGAGGTTTTAAGAGTTCAGTACAAAATATGCATTTCTTTTTCTTTTTTATTTTTTACTATCTATACCAATTGTCAGCAAAATTTTTCTAGAAAAATGAGATAGTAAATGTTTTTGGCTTTGTGGGTCACGTGGTCTTTTTTACAACTACTGAACTTTGTATTGTGAAATCAGTCATAGACAATACAAATGGGACATAGCAGTGTTCCAATGAAGCTTATTGATGAAAACAGGGGGTGGGGCCCTGGCCGGGTGGCTCAGTGGGCTGGAGCCTCATCCTGTACACCGAAAGGTCACCATTTCAATCCCTAGTCAAAGCACGTACAGGAGCGGCGGTTCAATGTTTATGTCTCACATTGATATTTCTCTCTCTCTCCCTACTTGAATGAGGATAAACAAACAAATAAACAAGTGGTGGGCTGAGAGATTTGGCCATAGGGCCATAGTTTGCCTAGGCCTGATGGATGCATTTAAGACCTGTTCTCTATCTAGCTGCTCATACTATTCTGGACAAATTGGTGTTGGTAGCTTTGATGTATGGCGTGAGGCAGGAGGCCGTGCGTGAGCTCAGAAGTGGTATCAGAAGTGGGGGAGGATGGGAAACCTCATCACCAAAGTAACTCTGTGGATGCACAGCTCAGAGCCTCCAAAACCGCCCTCCCAGAGGCTGTGCCAGCAGTGGGGCGAGGCGGCAGGCGCACAGCTCTTTCCCAAGGCCGACTTTCCTGCTGGGATGTCTTCTACTCCCGTCCACCGTCTCCATGCTCTCAATTTTCTTTCTGGAGCTCCAGCCCACTGTGGACTCTTGACCCTCCCCTTTTTCTCACAATAGCTGTGAGGCATGCCTGGGAGTCAGAAGAAGACTTTGTCCAAGGCTGGTGGATGACAACAGGAAACAGCCACAGGGCGCCATGAATCTGGTCCCGGCAGCACACTCGAAGGGTGGTTAGCCGCTTGTGTTTCTGCACAGTTCAGACTGTGGGGGCTCCAGAAAAAAAGAGAGAAATCCAGGAAACTATTTTCTTTGCATCATCACCCAGTTCCTCACCTGCTTTTATTTGTTTCCATGACCTTGGTTATGTTAACCGTTTTGATGTTTGGGTTCCACCTAAGTTAACTGAAAAAAAACCTTGACCGTATTTCCACATGCAATTCTCTACTGAAACATAATGAAAACCTTCTGTTTTTTCTAAAAATTTTTAAATTGTATTTTTTCCATTCTCATTTAATCCTCTTACACCTCCCATCCCCTGCAACCATGTTCCGGTTTTTAGAACACATTGCGATGGGTGCTAAAAGTCAATTCTTTAGGATACTGTGGAACAGGAGAGATCGTCGGGCAAGCGAGATGAACTAGCACTACCACGCCAAAGTCGGTCTTCCTCCAAAGAAGCTGATGTTACGTATATGGCGGGATTGGAAGGGAGTCCTCTATTATGAGCTCCTTCAGGAAAGCCAAACAATTAATTCAAACAAGTACTGCTCCCAGTTAGACTAACTGAAAGCAGAACTTGATGAAAAGTGTCCAGAATTAGCCAACAGAAACACATAATCTCCCATCACAGTAACAGAAGAGCCCATGTTTCTGTGATGACCAGGCAAAAACTGCCGCAGCCTGGCTGGGAAATTCTGCTCCGTCCGCCATGTTCACCAGGCATCACACCTTCGGATTTCCGTCTATTTGGGTCTTTACGAAGTTCTCTTAATGGGAAAAATTTCAATTCCCTGGAAGACTGAAAAAGACACCTGGAACAGTTCTTTGCTCAAAAAGATAAAAGTTTTGGAAGATGAAATTATGAAGTTGCCTGAAAGATGGCAGAAGGTAGTGGAACAAAATGGTGAATACTTTAATAAAGTTATTGGTCAAAAATAAAAAGTGTCTTTTCACTTTAAAACCAAACGAACTTTTTGGCCAACCCAATATTTATTTATTTATTTATTTATTTACTTACTTACTTACTTGTACTTTTAGAGGCAAATAAAAAATAGTGTTAACTATTTGCTACTTATTGTTTGACAGGAATCCGTTAGTCTCTGAAGTAAGTTCTTTTTCTTTGTCCTGGCTGCTTCATAATTTTAGACCTATTCTCAGAGAATGCACACACACACAAAAGAAAAAAACGAGAAGAAAACATGTAGACCCTGTAGACCCTGTAGACCCTACATGGTGACTTAAAGAACTGATTCACTTTATTATGGTAGCTTTAAACGTTGCCTACTTATACAGCCTTGTACAATCTTACTTTGTTCTGTTTTGATCTTTAAAGTGCATTTCAAATAACACTTTGTATCTACCACCTCTTATAGGTTTCAAATGGTATTTGCCCAGATTTAAAGCTTTTCTTACCTTAAAAAAATATTTGCTGCCAATTATTTCAATCAAAACCTTTTCTTAGAACTATAATCCAAAAAGATTTCCACCAGATTCTTCTTTATTGCATATATTTTCTTGGAATGGCCATCTCTTTTTTCCAAAGTTTCTTTAAAGCCTCCCTGATTTAAAAGTCTAAATAAGATGCATTGGGATCATAAATCCCCCCAACCACCACATACTAATATTGTGACTCAACATTCAAGAGAGAGAAAATATAGTTTCATTCAAATATGTATTAGAATGGGAACACAGCAACATATTTGTAAGATAAAGTCACAGTTCGGCATTTTTAAAGTTCATAACCTTTCTGTCCAAATATAAACCAAAAGCAGAGAAAACCTGCAATGCCCTGTCAACACGCAGCTCCTCGGCTATTTTAACCATGACTGCCCTCTTGTGGACAGGTAGGGTTAGATCAGTGCACACAGCTAGCAAACGCTCCTCTAACGACGTAGTCATTTGGAAAAATGAGTTTTATTTTGGCTGAAGAGGGGGCAAGTTATTGGAAAAAGTCTGCTCTACTAGAATATCAACCATGCACATACATAAGGGAGGCAGTCTGCTAGGAGATTTGAAAGGTTTGGGCTCAGGGACATTTTGCTGTTTGAACAGATGTCTAAAGATTTTTTTTAAATATAATTGAGGTGTTCCATGTATTTTTTAAAATAAGTATTGAATCGTGGTATATGAGTTCAGGAAAAGAAATATAAGAAAAATTGTTCTTTCCTATTTTAAGTTAAATAATATACATTAAGAACACTCAGTAAGCAGGGACATTCCAAATACTGATGTTTTAAAGAAAATTATATTTGTGTTGTATTATTATTAATTACTAAAGATCAAACTTAAGCTAGGCTAAAAAGAGGCAAAACTGGACGTAGAATATAGGGCTCCTAATTACCATGACGAGATCATTCTACTATGCTCTGTTGAAATATAGGGTATGAAAACCAGAGTTGTGGCTGGAGATCAAATATGCTTTAATTTTATTGCTGGATCTTATTGTTCTATTTATTTTAAAATAGTAGCCAACCTTGGCATAAAACTGTAAATAACCTCCTCATTTATTATTTTGTGAAGGTAAAACTGCATTTCAATCAATATAAGCAAACATAAAAATTGCTATACATTTCATGGTCCAATTCTACCATATGTAAAAACATTTTGAAACTTATTTTGATATAGCCTGACCAGTGTGGCTCAGTTGGTTGGAGCATTGTCTTGTAGACAAAGGGTTGTGGGTTCGACTCCTGGTCTAGGCACTTGCCTAAGTTGTTTGATCCCCATTCCGGTGTGTATGGGAGGCAACCAATCAATCTTTTGCCTCTGTGTTTCTCTCTCTTCCTTCTTCTCTTTCTAAAGGCAATGAAAAAATGTCCTTGGATGACTGTAGATTGACTGTAGATTGACTTCTGCTTGTAAAAACGATTGCAAAGAGATTTATATACTTTTCGCCCAGCTTTTCCCAGTGGTAACACTTATATCATTGCAGTACAATGTCACAAACAGGAAATCAACATTGATACAATCCATTGACCTTATTCAGACTTCAACAGTTTTATGTGCGCTTGTGTGTATGTACTGTGTGTGTATTTAGTTCAATGCATTTTTCCCAATGTGTGTGGGATAGTGGAACTGCGACCACAATTAAGGTACAGAACAGTTCCATCACAAGGAACCCCTGTGCTACCTCTCCGTAATCACCGCCACTTCCCTCCCAGCCCTGCTTCTCAGCTCAGGGCAACCACTCATCCGTTCCTCATTCTGTAATTTAGTCACTTCGAGCATGCTATGTAAATGGACTCCTACAGTGCACAAACTTTTGAGACTTTTTTCACTATGTATGATTCCCTTGAGATTTATTCGGATTGTTACATGTATCAATAGCTTCTTCCTTCTTGCTGAGTATTATTCCACCATATGGATGTACCAGGGCTTGTTTAACCCATTGGATTGCTTCCAGCCTTTGTATAAACACACATTTTCATTACTCTGGGATAAATGCTGAAGAGTAATCACTGGATCACATGGGAAGTGCATATTTATTTTTGTAAGAAACTGCCACACTCCTTTCCAGAGTGGCTGTACCACTTTACATTCCCACTAGTAATGTATGAGTGATCCAGTTCCTCCACATTCTTCCCAGGTTTTTCCTCTTATGAATCATGTTTTTAGTGTCTTGTTTTATTTTTTTACCCCTATCTGTGTTTTGAGGAATGCGTATTTATAGCCGAAAGCAAAGTCTGAGTAGAGAGAGCTCTGTTGCAAGTTTCCTACGTCTTCAGACCTTCAGACACCTACCTACTCTTGCTGGGTGAACTTGGAGTGTTGGCTTTACAGGTGGCTGAGCAGTGCAGGGGATATCTGGAGTCCCGGTGAGTACAAGCTGCATTTATTAAGACACTTTCCTCCTTCTTCTCACCATTTATGTTCTTTCTCAGACTTTTTAGTGGTTCTGGTTTTGGGAATTTCACAAGTTGGTATGTGCTTTAACCTATGAGCTTAGAAGATATACAGTCTGTTTTATTTTATCTCAGTGAGTCTCTATAGCATAGCAGAAAGGGCATGTACGAAATTATAAGGCAGCCGTGCCCAAACTTGAATCTTCCAAGCCGTCTGAACTCAGCATGCTTCCATTTTCTCACCAGGAAAGTGGGGATAGCAATCCTGACCACTTCGTAAAGTTGCCGGGAGAATAGGAAATAATGCACGCAAAATCCTGTCCAGAGGGTCTGGTATATAGGTGTTCTAAATAAAGATCGCTTGTTAAGGTCTTATTCTTTCCTTTCTGTATATATTTACCCTCACATTATTTCCACCCAATGTGAAGAATTTCAGAGTTCCGTAGCCGCTCCCACTCTCTTATCCAGGTTTTTAAGAAGAATGTGGTGGTCTGAAGGAGAACTACTGGATGTTTTTGGCCCCCCCGGGGGGCATGGAAGCATCAGGAGGGGCTCTAAGGAATTCTCTGAGTTCCAGACCTACTCCCCCTTCCCTAGTATGTAGCAACAACCCTGTCTACTGTAATTATCAGAGACAACGGTCTCTAGTAAGGTAGGACTCCTTTCTTCAACTGCCTACGATGAGAGATTTTGGCAGAAACCTTATTGTTTTCTGTAGTTGAAACGTTCCCCTCATCAGGGGCCCACCCACAGTCTCGTTACCCAGAAGAAAGCAATGTGGGAGTTTTAACTGGGGTAAGGATATCATCTTCATTATGTATCTGAGAGCTGAGAAAATGACCCACTAAGAGACAGGCTTGGGCCAGTTCTCCATTCACCACCTAGGCTCTGCTTCACTCCCTCCGCTCTAACAGGGGGCTGCGTAGTGATTTGCTCAGACGTCTCCCAGACAGTCCTCAAGTGATCTGGCCATTCTTGTATCCTCTGTGTGCAAGGATAGGGGTTGATGGCTCTAGGTTCTTTTGCAGTGGAATTTGGGGAACTATTTTATACATACTTGCTCTGGTTTTGCAGGTAAAATGTTTTCAGTGGCTTCAGTGGATTGGCCGTGGATCAGAGAGCTGATTCTGGTCCAGAAATGAGGCCTGGGTTGGGGTATTCATCAGTTCCTGGCTGAAGTTGTTGGTTGAAGGCTGGCCTGGGAGCAGTAATTCTCAGGCACTTCTGGTCTGTCCAGGGGGTCAGAGAAGGTTCCAGTGGTCAGAGAAAGCCCCTAGGCAAAGAGCAGCAGCACTGACTGTGGGGATTCGGGCAGACATGACGGAAATGGTGAACACAGAGGGATCCCTGGGTGTGGTGCACCAACCACATTGTCGACAAACCTACTCATCTAGAAAACTTTGGTATCACCCACTGGTATCAGCAACCCTGTGGATTTCTGTCGTGGTTTTTTTTTTTTTTATTTGACAATCTACAGGGAAAAAGGTCAGTGTGCCTGACTAAATAGTCACGTACTGCATGTTTTAGAACTTCCTGTGGCACGCTGGCATCAGAACATCCCCACAAGATAGGTCACATATGAGTATCATTATGACTTTATCAGAAAGAAGGACGAATGATAAAAATTAACATGTTCAAGGTGACATCGTGGATTTCAGAAGCACAGCTGGGCCTCTCGATTCTGATGAGTGTTAGTATTATACTCGCTAAACTACTCTTTATCTCACTTCATTTGGCATCTCAAATTATATTGGTAAGCTCATCCTCCACAGTCTGCTTTCTCTGGGGGATGGAGGATGACAGCCTATCTATCACCCACTTCGCTTTAGAATGAGATGTGACTTTTATGTAACCACAGTAATATATGTATGCTATAAAAATGCCTCGCAGTCTGAAAATGCTACAAATAAATTGGGAAATGAAGACTGATATGCTACTGAAAGGTTATAATTTTCAGCCCTCAGCGGGAGTCAGGCTCCATGCTCCCTCGCAATGGGGCTGCCGGTTCTCCAGGATTAAACAGAAGCACAGTGGAACTCATCTTACACAGTATGAATGTTATAAACGTCTCACCCCACCGCCAATGGCACACAGCTCGGGACCTTTTGCTGGAGGGGTGAACCCAAAAGCCATGTAGCCTGACAGAAACATCTCCCTGTTAATTTTGTTCATATACAGTTCGTTCTTACTGAAATGTTCCTTTCAGGAGTATTTTACATTGAATAACCTGTAACATACTTTTAATTATACTCCCATGTAGAATGCTGAAAGATTTGTGTAATAGAAATATCAAACTTTTATTTTCAGTATCCGAAGTAGCAAAAGGTGCCAAATAGGTACACCTATCAGGAAACAACATGTGTGTAAATAAAAAACTGATTTTTCAGATGCTTTATCTACTCTGTACTTTACAATAGCCCCCCTCCCCCTTATCCATGGTTGCACTATTTGCTGTTTCAGTTACCTGGAGTCTACCATGCTCCCCAAATATTAAAAAGTAAAGTCCAAAAATAATCCATACGTTTAAAATTTTGAGCCATTCTGAGCTGCGCAATGAACTGTCCCGCGGTTCCGAAGAGGACACCCATGACCCCGTAGTCCGGTGTCCTCACGCTGGAGCCGCCCCCTGTCCATCCTTCTCCTGCAGCCGCCTTGGTTAGCAGGTCGACGGCGGCGGTATCGCAGCGCCTGCAGCGCTTGCAGGGCTTGTGTTCGAGTAAGTCTGATTAAAAAAACAACAACACTTATTTATTCATTCATTTTTAGAGAGAGGGGGAGGGAAAGAGGAAGAGAGGGACAGACATTTGATGTAAGAAACAGCCTCTGGCCCGTGCCCGCCGTGGCCCTGGACCTGGCCGCAGGTATGTGCCCCGACTGGGGATGGAACCCGGATCTTTCGCTCCGCGCTACAACGCCCAGCCCACCGGGCCACCCTGCTCCCGTCGGGTAAGCCTGATTTTATTTCGTGTGGGCCCCAAAGCCCAAGAGTAGTGATACTGGAGACTCGGGCATGCCGAAGAGAAACTGTAAAGTGCTTCTTTTTAGTGAAATGGGGAAGTTCGTTACTTAATAAGGAAAGGGGAAAAAATGTATGCCCAGGTTGCTAACATCTACGGCCCAGACCGATCTTCTGTCCGTGAAAATGTGAAGAAGGAAAAAGAAATTTTTGCTCGTTTTGCAGCTGCACCTCAAACTGTAAAAGTTATAGCTATGGGTACAGTATGAGGGCTTAGTTAAGATAAAAGAGGCATTCCTCGCTTTGGGTGGCAGGCATGACATCGTCACAGCTCGGTGACCCTTCTGACCTATTTTCAGAAGGTCAGCAGTAGCCTGGCTCCACGCCCGGAAGCCTGAGTCACTCACAGGCAGCAGCTCCTCTCACGTCATCACAAGGAGGAGGGGGAGTGCACACAATAACGCATTTTGAGCGAGAGAGACCCCGTTTACATAACTTCTATTGTAGTGTATTGTTATAATTGTTCTATTTTATGATTGTTGTTAATCTCTTACTGTGCCAAATTTATAAATAAAACTTTATCGTAAGTATGGATGTATAAGAAAAACGTAGTACATGTAGGGTTTGGTACTGTCTGCGGTTTCAGGCGTGCCCTGGGGGTCTTGGAATGTACCCCCTGCCGGTAAGGGTGCGTTACTGAACTTACAGATGGAAGACTGGGACTAAATGCTTACAGTCATTCAACTCCCAGAGAGCTTCAGGGGCTCAACCCAGACCATTTTATGTATTTTTGCTCCAAATCTTTGCTTTTTGTTCAGGCAGTGAGTGAATGGTCTTCTTCCTCTTTATCCCGGTGACGCACACAGCCGAAGTTACTTGGAGGAAGAGAAGTGTGTTCGATTTCTTCTGTCTCCTCCCAGCCAGCCACATCCCTTAGCCCCAGTGGTAGACTGTATTAGGGTTTCTATTTTTCATGGATATTTAAATTACTTGGAGTTTGTAGAATCCACTTTCCTCTTTTATTTTATGAGAATGGAGATTATAATTATGCTTTCCTTCCCTCCGATTCCTCAAAGATTGCCAACAGTGGTTTCTCTGTGATCCCTGCCCTTGTTCTTTGTCTGGCTTGACATTCACTTGGAACGCCAGGGCCCCAATTTACACCCTCCTTGTCCATCTGTGGCTTCAATTCCCTCTCAACAATATTAGTTTCACCTTTCCCAGTGTGACAACGCTTTTTGACAGAGCAGACAGAAGTAAAATAGGAGCTGTGTGAACACATTTGTTCTTGTGTTATATTGGTATTAAATCTTTGCCTCTAGAGATGTAATACAGTGCACATCAAAACCAAAAAGAAAGCAAGCAACAAAAAATTAAGAATAAAAGTAAAAACACGATCATGAACATTGTCTCCCCCACCAAACCCAATACCTCAAAGAAAAAAAA
>PVKM010036780.1:0-14676 GCA_004027735.1 Carollia perspicillata | reverse complement strand
GAGGCAGTGGGTGGGGGTTAGAAATAGCAGCTGGGTACTCACCGGGGCCCTTTGGGTCGGGCCAGGGAGGGGTGCCCCTCTGTGGGTCCGCAGAGCCGGTCCCAGTCTCACTGGCCAGGCTACTCTGGCTCCCCGACAGGTGGCTGGGTGGGCGGGTGAGCTCCATCTTGGGGGACTCCATGCTGCCACCTGCAGGAGACCATGTGTGAGCCCGCCCGAATGGCTCAGTGCTGGGCCCTTCTGATCATAAACAGACAGGGATGATCTCAGCCTGACCGAGCTGACATACAGCCTTCTCACATGGATTCGTAATGGGCGTCTGTGGGACTGTCTGCCCAGAGGCCCTCACCCTGGGAACTGCCACCCCCACCCTCACAGGGCTGCCATGTTGACCCCACCCTCTGGCCACTGCGGATTGGTCCACCATAACTCGAGTAAAGGCCACCGGGTGGGCCCTCAGGTCCTTTCACTAGGAACAAGTAAAGTCACCAACATGAAAATTGGCCACGAGGAGGAATTTTTCTTGCCCTCAAAGAATGAGGGTGTGTGGGGGGGAGGGTATACATTTCAGTGAACTCCGTGGGTTATTAGTTGCTGACTTTACTAACTCAAGGATCCTCACTCAACTGTGTCTTAGTCCTTGCCCGGCCGAGAGAGCAGAGCTGGGGCCTGTAATACTGTACTCCATCTTCTCCTGGCCACTAGGCCCTCGCGGTCAGAGCCGGGAGCTGGTGTGAAGGGAGGGGACGAGGAGGGGAGTGTAGAACCTGGTCTGGGGACCAAGGCTTCCTTCACACTTTCCTAAGGTGGAACCTTTGGCCTGAGGGGGCCGAAGAGATCATCTAGTCTGGGAACAGTTTCCATCATCCTCACGGCATCTTCGCTCACGGTGATCAACTAGTAATGCCTGCCCTGGGCCCAGGAGTGGAAGTACGAGTACGTGTGCCAGGCATGCGCCGTCTCTGGTCCAGCCCAAACTGTCATCCCAGCAGGAATTCCTTCCATGTCAGCTCTGGCACAAGGTCACCCAGCCTTTGACCCAGGACAGCACCCCAGGGCATTTCATTCCAGGTTGGGGTGGTTATTATAAAGCTTTCTCAGGCACTGAAGTCAGCCTCCATGAGCCATCTTTCAAATATCCCAGTTCTAACTTCTGGAGTAACTCTGAATAAAGCTGGCCCCCTTCCCAGGGAGGCGCTTTGTGGATTTAAAGAAGAGGAAAATGTGCCTCCCAGGCCTTCTCTGCACCAGCTTCAAGACCTGGTTAATTCTCTCTCTTTTTTTAAGATTTTATTTATTTATTTTTAGAGAAAGGGGGAGGGAGCAAAAAAGAGAGGGAGGGGAACATTGATGTGTGAGAGAAACATTAGTTGGTTGCCTCTCACATGCCCCCAGTTGGGGACCCAGCCCACAACCCAAGCGTGTGCCCCAACAGGGAATCGAACCTGCGACCCTTCAGGCAGCAGGCACTCAATCCACTGAGCCACACCAGCAGGGGCCCTGATTAATTCTCTTTCAAACAGCAGGGTCACTGAGGAGAGCTCAGAGATGTTAAATTCCGAAGCAGCTTTGGAGACCCCTGCACCATCCCGTTTGTGCTAACTAGTGGGAAGTCCAGGCCCAAGAGGTCACAGTAGTACACGGGTTCCCACTGCAGGCTGCCGGCAGCGCCGAGCCAGCCCGGAGAACTTCACCTGGCTCTCGCAGTCTCGTCACTCACGAGGCCACACCTCATTTGGGATGCTCACAGGGAGCCGCGGGAGGAAGCCCAGGTGTGTGGGCCGAGGGTCAGGGCGGCCTTTGGACCCGCCCCTCCCCCCACTGAATACGCACCGCACGGCCTTTCCGGCCCAGTCCTCAGTGGTGCTAAGACGTTAACTCCTGGTTGCCCCAGCCCCAGGGCCACTTCTCCATCCTGATCCAGAAAAACTCACCAACACCTGTGGGGAGCAGAGGTACAAGGAAGCAGCAAAGCTACCTGCACCAGCAGTGTGCTTCCCACACTCACCTGACTCCCTGCAGGACTTGTCACCTTTCAGGTCTCTGTCCCCAGTGGGCGGGAGTCTGTCCTCCAGGCTGGAGGAGCTGAGGTCCGAGTCACTGTCACTGTCACTGGAAACCACTGGAAAGAACAGACACAGCACAGGAGGTCACTGCTACAGGCCACCACCAGCAGGCATGTTGGACAGAAGGGGCCAGGACAGACCTCCCTCCTGCGAGGACACAGTGGCACAGAACCTCAGCTGGCCTGTGTGTTTGGGGCACAGGAACAACGGCCTGGGGATGGGGCAGCAGGCTACCCTTTCTGCCAATCAGAGAGGTCAGTCCTGAGGTGAGGAGGCTGGAACTCGGGCCCAGCGTGACCAGGACCAGCGGGGAGGGCTCGCCATCTCCACATGTCACCTGCTCCCGTGGTGGCAACAGAAGTCTGCTGCTGGGATAGGAGCTGACGAGCCCCTCTGGTGAAGGCACCAATGCTTGGAGCCCTGCACCCGGCCACGCCAAGAGGCACGAGGCGTCGCTCTGTAGTCATGGCAGGGCCAGCCCTGGCCGACCCCTATGGGACACTCAGGCGCTTTACACACACTAACCCACTGACACTTCGGAATGACCCTGTCAGGTCAGAAACAGCATGGCCCCCATTCTACAGGTGAGGAAACCGAGGCACTTGCCCAGTCTAGTAAGTAGAGCAGCCAGGATCCAACCCCGGCAGTCGGCTCCACAGCCCGTGTCCCTGACCACTCCGATTCCGCCGGCAGGACGGACCTAGGGGCCGGCAGGCTGGGCTCTCACCCCGGTTCACCCAGTAACTCCCAGAGGGGTCTCGTGGGGGCAGCAGAAGGGAGCTGGGCTGATGGGGTTGGAGCCCCAGGAGAGGGGAGAGGAGAAAATCCCTCACAGTCAACACCCACTGTGGTAGAAATCCTCTTTTCTGGACTAAATGGAACCCCATTTGGCTGCTTTGTCACGGGTGGGAGTCATAATACGGGATATATTCATATGGTAAACGTTCTATTTTAACTTTAAGCATAGAAATGTACATCCATTCGCCAATCTTTTGCTGCAGAGCCTGGGTGCTCCTTCGGGCTTGGGTCCACCCAGTCTTTCAAGCCCGAACTGCATGCATGCTCGGCTGTGAGCCCACGTCTGGCGTCTGCGCGCTGCAGCCGAGCTGGAAGCAGGGGCAGCTCGAGCCGAGGGCAGAACCCTCCCCTCTCCTGCTTCTCCCTCCTGTTTTCACAGTTGTCCTGCCCACATCTAATTCAATAGCTATTTTAAGCAAGTGGCTGCTACGAAGGCCTTCCAAAGTCTCGGTTTTAACAACGACTCTTTGTCTTTTCTGATTCTTTTCATGACTTTACATAACTTTTAACTAAATGATGTAATTATAACAGGTACAACTGCGCAGCACGGCTTGGGATTAAGGGACGCAGCTCTCACAGGTGCCCGGCTCGCTCAGCGACGGGATCATGAGAGTCAGGGGTTTAATGCAGGGCGTGCAGAGCGCTGGTCGCAGGGGGCGGTTAGCAGGGCTGAGCGCTTTCCGCCAGGCGCTGTGCTGGGTACTCAGCGAGCATTATCTTATTCATCCTGCCAAACAACCCAGGGCCACAGGGACCCATTTGCGGGAGAGGAGATTGGAAACAAAATTGATCTACACCAAGGGTGGCTAAGAGGTTTCATCTGATCCACCAGAGCCCCCTGGAGCAGCGTGAGCGCAGAAGGCTGAAATGGCATTAGCCGTCAGCAGGAAGGAGGGCTCCCCTAGGACGGCGGTTCATCCTTCTGTCCGTCCTCTCAGGTGTATTTCAACTTGCTGGTCCACACGGAGTACCCACTCACCTTTCTCTCCGGCGAGTACACAAGTCCTAGTCACCCCCTCCTCATAATCTGCAGGGTCAAGACCAAGCTCATCTGCTCGTTCAGCCTCGTCTCACACAGCCTGCTCTCCTAACCCAGGGTCCCCGGGCCCCACCGGTTTGGAGCTCCTGCCAAAGCGTCAGTTAGCACCTCCTCCTCTTCCAGGTGCCCTGTGCATTCTGCTACACCTGCACCAACCACATGCTGATGTACGTGTTTGTGCACGTGTCCCCCCAGCAGAATCGGGGCTCCTTTCCGGCAGGGGCCAAATCACACCCCGAATCAGGCTGGCGGCCTCTCCGGCAGAGCCTGGCCAGTGTGGGTGGGGCGAGGGTGCTGTGAACCTCATTGTTCCCAGCCCAGCCTTCTCTGTGCTCCAGGGTTCTCTGCCCTGTTTCTTTTCCTCCCCTGTCCTCAAGGAGGGCTTCTTGGGCTTTCGTGACGTAGAATCAAGAAGAGACAGGGACTGGGGGGGGTGCGGTGGTCCATGTGCCTCTTTCACAGTATTTGAGAAATACAAGTAAAGGCCTGGCTTTGCAATGGTTTTTCAGGTCCTGGACCGGGTTTCTATGATGCTGATTCCACTGAGACCAGACGTGATTGGTGTCGGTTCTAGAAGCATTTACGTGTTTTTGACTCACTGACTGACTAAACCCCAACGCTGTGGGTCCCCAGACAGAGGGAGTGGGAGGCGCTGGAGGCAGCTGCGAAGGCATCAGGGAGGATCTGGCCCCTGCCCACCCCCAGCGGCAGGGGGCGGGGGCGGGGCCAGCAGCCCGTGAAGCCGTGGGAATCCCTTGGGAGGGCACAGTGACTGGTCTCACATTGGTTTCCCTCGCTGTCTGGCAGAGACACACTTAAGGACAGATGATCTATTCCTCCTTTCCGACTTGGAGTGTCCCATCTCTCCCACGCCTGACGTTCAGGATCTTCATAAATCTGGGGCAGGGAGGACATGGGGCTGCACGGTGTTAAAACAGTGCCAGGCTCCTTCGGTGCTAACAGGCAGATGCCGAAAAAGCACAAAAGAACCAATAACTCCAAAGAGGCAATGGGAAGGAAGGTCCCAGGGCCTGGGTCACAGGGGCAAGCTCACTTATCACATTCATCTTTACCCTCCTCCCCCCCGTCACCTGTCGCACCAGGTCACAGCATTAGGTTGGGAGTGGGCGTGGGATTAGACTGCACTCTGGGAGAGCAGTTTTCGTCGTGGGGGGGATGCCTTATCCGAAGCGTCGACCCCGGAGGTGGGTTCGGGTGCCACCTCGCCTAGATCCCTTGGGGCTCCTATGGTTGCACAAGGTTTTGAAAAACTAACCCCCCCTCAAGTTACAGTTGGTTGGCTTGTTCGTTGTCTCCTTTTACAGACCCCAAAGGGCTCCAGCCACAGAAGTGGGGTGGGGGGGGGGTAGCCCCAGGGGACAAGGAGCTCACGGAGGCCTCACAGGGCAGAGAAATGGCCGGCCGATGAGACTCACTCCCTTTGGGGGGTGCATCTCCCGAGGCTCAGGCGTCTCTGCCCCTTGTGTCCGGGATCTCGAGGTGGGACCAGGCCTCGGCGCCTCGAGGCTCTGCGAGACCCGAACCTTGGCTGGTTTGCCATCTGACTGCCGCAGCCACCGTCCTGCCTGCACGGCAGCGGTGGCTGTAAATCTTTCAGGTCTATTAACAAAGCGCTTAGCCTCATAAATCTTTCGGCCCTTGCTCTTCCATCCTCAACAAAACGCTGTGTGTCTGAAGGCTGCCTTTCTCCCCCTCTAGCTCCCCAAAGGTGGAGCCTAGGAGAGCTGGGAGACGGAGGCTGGTGTGCTGCTCACATCTGACTTTTCAGGTTGGAGACGGGGAAAACCCCAGGAGGAAGACTGTCTCAAGAACTTCCCCAAGGAGGTGTCGCCGAACGGATTCACCTGGGCTTTGCCCCGAGGCAGGGAGGATGGAGGGCCCTCCCCACCAGAGGCCTGAGCCCCTGGACCCCTTGCTTGGGGCCTGGCGTCCCCGAGATTTCCCCAACCTGCCCCAGAAGGGCTGTCTGCTGCTAAGGATGAAAGCCAGCACCAGCCATGCCCACCTCTCCGGGGATCGGCCAGCTCCCCCCACCCCCCACCCCTGGCTCACTCTTGGATGAATTTGCAATTTGACTGTCTCCATGGAAACTCAAGAGTTTTGGCACATGAAGGTGGGGGAAGTCTTCCCTTTTGTCAAGTCTTTCCAGAACGCCTGAAAGGACAGGTGTGGCAGCTGCAGCCCTGCGGAACACCTGGCCTGGGATGGTCCAGGGGACTGGCGGGACACTGGCCACTTGACCTCATGGGCTTGCACTGGGATTTGGGGGACTGGCTTCCTGGCTCTGTTCTGTCACCACCTCTGTGACCCGGGGCACCTGCCTCTCAGGGTTTCATCACATGCCACCCGGACAGCTACTCTGGGTCTGGATTTTAGGATTCACCTTCAGGCCCACTTTGTTCTATCAGTGGAGAGACCCCCACGCCCCTCTCTGGCTGAGAGGTGGGGAGATGCGACTTCTGGGCCCCACAACACCTGCCTGCCCGGCACCGGGGCAGCGGTAGCCAGGGAGCCTGGGAGGCCCTTGTGAGCTGCCGCCGCTGCCCTGCGCGGAGGCTCCCAAAGCCCCCAGACATTATGGGAATTAGAGAGGAAGAGAGATATTTTCAGCAAACACTCTGCCAAGGCAAAGCAGATGGTGGAAAGTTTTGCATACTAAAAACAACAATTTTTTTTAATGTAGAGGAAAAACGATAAGGCCCTGGGGAACGCACAGACATCCCCAATTAGCCTTATGCAGCCCACCACGCTGGCACAGCTGCGGAGAAGAGTCCCTCGCTGTCCCCACTGAGCCAGGTGAGAGCCGGGCCCACAGCCTGGGATCCTACGGAAATGCCTGGCAAGTCTGGGGCTCCATTTGGTGGCAGCAAAAGGGGAGTGTGGGGTGGTGATGAGGCACCAGCCCTGAGTCAGAGAGACCCCAGTTCTGCCCTGGCTCCGCTGCTTCCCAGGCTGGGAAGTTTCTTCAGCTGTTTCTTTGGGCCAGTTTCTTCACCTGGCTGCTCAGCAGGTCCACCCATGAAATGGGGGCAACGGGCCCCTTTCGGGGTTGTTGTGAGCATTAAAAGAGGTCGCACAGGTGGCATCTGGCACATGGCAGGTGCTTGATACAAGGGAGCCATTGTACTCCAGGGGGCTGCCTGAACTCACGGCCCGCGCCTCCTGGTGCAGGGCTTGCCTCTGGGGTCACCAATGCCAAGGCCAGCCTCACAGGGGTGGACTCGCTTTCTCCAGGGGCACTTATGCTCCAAAGTTGTACTTCACGGGACGCTGAGGACACTACTATCTTCAACGGCTGTTTGGAGGCTGAGCTGGGATCTGAACCCAGGCCCTCCTCTCGCGGGAATCCCTGCTCTTTCCCGACCAGCTGGTGCGCAGGGCAGCTCTGGCACAGCCTCCCCCGGGCGCAGCCTCTGCGGACAGCTCTGCTCCCTCAGAAGCCCCCTCCAGGCAGGCCAGGAGTTCTCTGTTTCCCTACAGGCCCTTCCTGGGTTTCTCTCTGGGCCCTTTGCCCGTTACAGGCGGGGCCTCAATATGGAGAGAAGGACTCCTGTCCCCTCCCAGAACCTACAGTTGATTCCTCTGTCCTGGGCGCTCCTGGGTGCACGTTTCCATCTCTCCGGACCCCAACCTTCCCCTGGTAAAATGCACATAGCAATAACCACCAATAAAGTAAGATCGACTAGGGCAGAGGGCACTGCAGGTTTAAAAAGCTATACAAGCTTATAAAATTTTTTAAATAAAGTCCTCACCTGAGGATACGTTTATTGATTCTAGAGAGAGAGGCAGGGAGAGAAAGGCAGAGAAAGAAACATCGATATGAGAGGGAAACACTGACTGGTTGCCTTCTCTACATATCCCAACGGGGATGGAACCCCGCAATCCAGGAATGTGCCCTGGCCGGGAATCGAAACAGCAGTCTTTTGGTATACAGGACGATGGTCCAACCAGCTGAGCCATCTGGCCAAGGCAAGCCTATAAATATTTTTAAAAATTTGAATCCTATCCATCTTCTGGGAACCCTTCTGAATCGAGCCTCTACGGAAGTCCCTCCAGGCCTGGGGGAGGGGAGGTGGGGGCAGGCTCCCCTTTGCTCTCCCCGTGACCGCCAGGCAGCTCTTGGCCCCTCTCAGCCACCACCTGGCATTGACTTTCTCTTCCTACAAATGCCTGCCTTGACTTCCCCAACTGTTGCTGGCATGACTCGAGGGAGGGGACACATCTTCATTCATATCCGGCGCCTGCCCTCAGCCCCCAACCCTGAGCCTCGGCCGGAGCGGGCACTCAGGGCGCCCTTGCTGAGCTGTCTGAAGGGCCCTCCCAGGGACAAGACACCACACGGTGCAGAGCCAGGAGGCTGGGCAGTGGTCAGCACGGCAGTGGTCAGCCAGCTCCATCTCCAGAAGGGCTGGGCTTTCCACCAAGCAGGCGCCTCCTCCCAGCTTCCTTCTGAAGGACACTCAAGTGGGACGAGCCACGCAGCTGGTGGCCTCAGCCTGAGCCAGGGACAGGCTAGAGGGGGAGGGGCCGAGACCAGTTGCCATGGACACAAGATGAGTGGGCCTGAGGCGGGGAGAGCACTGTTCATCCAGAGCCTGCTCTCCTTCTGAACCCAAGCTGAGCCCTGACAGTGAAACAGGTCCTTCCTTCATTTCCGAAGCTCTCCTTGGGGCCCTGGAGGGTCAGGGCCTGGACCAGGGGAAAGGTGGCCCTGAAGCTGGGAACCTGTCCTCATGGGCATGGGCCACGCGGTGGCCAGAGAGGCTTACAGCCTCCCTCCTCGCCGGACCTTGGGGTCAGGAGATCCAGGTGACCTTCACTTGCCAGCTGCCTGCCCACCCTGAGCCTCATTTCTTTATCTGTGAGGTGGGGAGGGTCACAGGGGACCCTCCTTCTTTGGTCCCCCTTCCAGGCTGCCAAAGGGGACACCAGCAGGGACTGCCCAGACCAGGCTGGGAATTCAGAGCTGGAGACTGGAGGGCTTCCTGTGCTTGTTTCTTCATTTGCCATTGATTTTAATTAACTCCCTCCTTCAGGCTCACAGACAGGAGGCACCGGATAATGAAGACAAGTCCTCAAATCAATACTGATGTGGTCGCCAGCACCAAAATCCTGTGGTCCTGTCCTTGCTTGTGGCTCTCCATATAGAACAGGAGATAGATGGGTGGAAGACAAGAATAGCTCCCTTTAGAGAGAATATGATGCCCTGAAAGAGAGCCAGCGAGTGTTCAGGGAGAGGGGGAGTCAGGGAGGGCTTCCTGGAAGAGGTGCCATTCAAAGATGGCCTTGATGTATAGGTAGAAATGCTGCAACCTGTGTGAGCCTGGCATCTCTGACAGAGAATAGGAAAGGCCAAGGCCAGAGGTGGGCTTCTCTGGGGCCAGGACAGCCCTACTGGTGCAAGAGAAAGGCTCTAGGCTCAGGCGCTTAAGGGACAAGGGGCTAGTCTGGTTGAGACGTGCTCTGCGCCGTTCCTCTCGGGCAGATCATTGCTTCTGACGCACGGCAGAGATGAAACCGAGCAAGCGCACACTTCCTGCCTATTCCTTTGCTGGGATGAAAAATGTGCCTTCGTTAGTTCTTTAACTTCACCTATCTCCATCCTTCCGTCTCTGTGTCTCTTCCTTTCTCTCTCTGCGCTTCTCTTGCTGATGTTTAAAAAACTCTCTGCTTCTCTGTCTGTCTCTGTCTGTCTTCTCTCAGGCCTCTCTGTCACATGCCCTCAGGGTCTGACTTTCCTGGCCTCTGGATCTGCCCCCCACCTGGCGGGGAACCTCAGCCCCTGCTTGGCCTGTGGGCTCATTGCTCAGAACAGGACGGTGGGGAGGGGCTGCTGGGTTTGCCTGGCCCCTCCCTCCTGTGTGGAGATCAGCGGGCACAGAGAACCGAGCAGCCTCTGCCGGGGAGCCTGGGCCAGCCAAGGGAGATGAGCCCCGGCCCATCTGAGCGGCGGCCTCCACCCCATGCGAGACAGGAGGCCCGGGTGGGGCTGCCGAGCTCAGTGGAGCTGGTGCTGCTCTCTCCTAAGGCTCTGTCGGAGTCAGACAGGACAGGCGGGTCTGGAGTTACTCACTCCGCCCAGCTCCCCAGAGGCTGAAAGATCTAGAGTGGGCAGAATTAAGTTGGAGTTTACTGGGTGAGACAGGTGCTCGGCTGCAGAGGGTGTGCTTCATTGCACAGGCGGAGCCTAGCCCAGGTCTGGCGCATGTGAGGGGAACCGAAGCCAGAGTCTGACCTGAGGGGCTAGGCCCTGCTTTCCTATTGCAGCTCAGACCGAGGGCAAGGAGCCCCCAGACCTCACTTTGCAGCTGGAATCAACCAAGCAGCTGGGGCTGTCATCAGGTTTGGGCAAATTGGAAGCAACAGCCATGCCCCTGACCTCAGCAGTGTGGCTAATGAGGGCCTTCTGGTCTTGAAAAATTAATCAGCAAGCCGCCAAGACGGGCAGGGGGGCTGCCGGGGGCACGGGGGCGGGCAAAGGCAGTTTCCTGAAGCCCAGAGCTTCTGTTCTGGGGTTGGCCCCTCTATTTACACCCACTGGCACTCGGCTAGTGTTTGGCTTCACCACGGGTTCTGAAGGTCAAGACGACTTAGTGCGCATGGGCTTCTCCTTGGAAACACAGTTACACGGGATGTGGCCAGGCCAGGCAGCTCCTTCCCTGGGCCTTAGGGGAAGGTCAGAGTTTCCAGAATGCCACAAGGTTTCTCCTTCTGCCATGCTAAGTATAAGTTATTTAACCTCTTCATGCCTTAGTTTCCCCTTCTATAAAATGGGGCAACAGTGTGTCCCCTGCCACACACACGGGTGGTCAGGGATTACCTGAAATAGTGGCTGTATGGCACCTGGCACAGCCTTCCGCCAGCGACTGTGAAGCCCCTGGAAGCTGGTGGTGTTGCTGGTTTTTTTTAAAAAAAGATTTTATTTACTTATTTTTTAGAGAGAGGGGAAGGGAGGGAGAAAGAGAGGGAGAGAAACATCAATGTGTGGTTACCTCTCATGTGCCCCCAACTGTGGACCTGGCCTATAACCCAGGCATGTGCCCTAACTGGGAATCGAACTGGTGACCCCGTGGTCCACAGACCTGTGCTCAATCCACTGAGCCACACCAGCCAGGTCTACTAGTGTTGCTGTTTTTATCTGGCCGCTGGGCACTGAGGCCTGAGGCCGGCTTCCTTCACCTGCACAGTGCACGCGATACCCAGGCCCTCACCTGAGCCTGGCAGAAAGACAGCTACCCAAGAAGACCAAGGACTGGCCGGCGGTCAGCGTTTGCCCAGTGGAACCCACCGTGGGCTCGAGCATCCCACGCCCTTCTCCTGACCTTGGTGGGCTTGAGGGCATTCAGTTCCCCAAATGGCTGGCAGGAGCCACAGACAGGACTGCCTGACTATGGTTTTTTTGTTCACTTATTTTCCGGGCCCAGGCAGCAGACCTACACCATGAAGAGCTGAGTCTGTGGGTCTCAGGTGCCCTGCTGGCCGCACAGCGCCCTTTGCAGGTGGTTCAAAGACAGTCTCTCCCTCCCTCCTCTCTAAACGGTCCTTGCTGGCGCACATGTCTGTGTGTGCGTTTGGTGGTTTATAATGCATTATGGTATATTACATTATATTATAGTTACAATTTGGCAGTTTCTATTATATAGTTATTAAATATATATATTTATATATATATATATTGCTCTGGACAGGTAGCTTGGTTGGTTAGTGTGGTCCTGACATGCCAAGGTTGCGGGTTCGATCCCCTGGTCAGAGCACATACCAATGAATGCATAAATGAGTGGAGTAACAAATTGATGTCTCTCTCTCTCAAATCAATAAAAGATATTAAATGAAAAACACCTCAGGCACTGTCAGCTCCCCAGGATTCTAGAACCCTGACAGGGAGGAGAGCAGCCGGAGGCAGGGAAGGTGATGACTGAGCACAGAACGTGACCCCAAGGACGGGACTTTGAAGGGAAGAGTCAGTCGGTTCCCGAGCACTTAGCAGACACTGTGGGCACAGTGTGGGGGGGAGGGGCGGCAGGGTGCTGGGTGGCTTGGACAGATTTCACTGGCAAAGGTATGGAAGCTGCAAGACCACAGACTCCCCGTCCCTGCCCCTCATCCCCATCCTCCCCATGAGGAAACCAAGGCCCCCCAAACCACAGCTTTCCTGCCCGGCACCCCCATTAGCACACATGAGCTGGGCAGGGCCTGACCCCTTACCACACATGGCAAGTGCGAGGCCCCAAGGGCCGAATCCGGCCCGGCACCTTGTTTCTACCTGGCGGCAGCGCAGAGTTCCTTGCCCCTAGTTAAGGAGTAGTTACATTCAGACAGTCCTAGCATTACATTCCGCCCTTTGAAGGCGACTGTGAGGCTGAAGGGGCCCCAGGTGAAAATGAGTTTGACACCCCTGAATTGGTGAGGCCTGGGAGGCAGAGCCACCACGGGCAGGATTTGCAGGATTTGTGGGTCCGGATCGCAGGGAGGGGCACAGAGGTGTGGCAGGGTCAGGCTGCTGCCTTGCTCCGCTCAGGTGGGAGGGCCAGTGAGCGAAGGGGGCCGGCTGCGAGGAGACTTCACTGCCACGGAGAAGCGGGCCGGCTCTCCCGCCACAGGTGTCCCTGCTGGTCTGACTTCTCTTCGCTCTCCTTTCACAGGGATGTGGGAACAACACCTGCTTTACTGTCTCCTCAATAACCCCATAAGGGCGATGGTCAAAGAGTGTCAGAGACAAGGGGAGGGCAGGGCAGACCACAGGCTGCAAGCCCTGCGTGCAGGGGAAGCTGCCGCTCCCTCAGCCTGGCCCGTTTTCCCAGGGAGGGGCAGTACGGGCAGGCCTTCTGATTTCCGAGAGGAAGCCAGAGCCACTCCGTATTCTTTTAAATGAGAATTCTCTACATTTTAAAAAGTTGTCAATGAATTTAGAGCAGTGAGCCAGATGGAGTCACTGCTCCACCAACTTGCGACTTATGACAGCGGCGGAGGTCCAACCCTCCCAGGACAGATGGCACCCCGCCCCCCAGCACGGAAGCCCGCCTCCTGCCCCGCTCGGCCCCCTCCCCGGGCCCCAGCCAGCCTGGCACCCCGTGCGCAGCCCGCGCTCCCACCTGCTCTTAAGGCCGCAGGAAGTTCACGTACCACGTCCAGGCTGACGTGGCACATGTGGCAAGTCCAGAGCCTGCTGGGAAACACCGGGGTGAGTGCGGGGGCTGGGAGAGGGCGGCTGAGTGCTCTGAGGAGCTCTGGGAAAGTTAATTTCTCGGGGACAGGGAAAGAAGGAAGGTGGCATGGCAACAGCTGGCTCTGGGCAGTGAGCAATCCTGTCTGAAAATAAAACAGTTTACAATCCACAACTGTGGCTCATTAAGAATGAATGGATCTACTGGTATAAATAGCGTGCTGCGTTAAGAAGTCAGGAAACAGCATATGCGTTTGACGGAAAAACGGCTGCCACGGAACTGCTTATTAGCTTAGTCGGCTACAGCTTTGTGCTAAACAGACAGAGGTCTTAGGTTTAAAGCTTCCGTGGGCTGTGTGGCTTTCTCCATCTTGGACAGTAGAATGTGTCTGTGTCCCCCAAACCCTGGTTTTAATAAGGGGGCATGACTCTGGATACACACTAACAAGCCCATAGCGAGTTTCTCGACCCACTATTACCTAGATTCGGCTTGAATGCTCCTAGTGACAGGGAGCTCACTATTCTGTCAGATACAAACACCCAAATTTGGGGTTCAGTGGCTATTAAGCGAGAGTCGCAGATCTGCTTTGGGGGAAAGCAGCACTAACTGGCCATGCCGTCTGTTGTGTTGCAAATGGAGGCAGCATAAGCAGAAAGGAGCCAGGCCAGTCCCTTCCCTGCTGAGCGGAGAGCTGAGAGTGGGGGCAGATGCTGAGACTGAAGGGCATACAGAGAGCTCCTGAGCAGGCAGAGGCTGGGGGATGAAGCCGGTCCAGGAGTTCCCTGGGAAGAAGCTGCTGCCTCACTCCCGTCCCCACAGGCCTCTGTCTCTGTCCCTGCCTCTGGGAGACCTTCCTCCCCTGCCTGGCAACCACACCCCGACTTGAGCTAGGCCTAAGTGGCCCTGTCCCGTGCAACCCCAAATCCTCCCACTAAGTCCGAAAGAAGGATGCCGGCGTGTGTGGCGATTTGGGCAACAGCTTTACTGTGAACTACACTCAGAGGGGAGGGGCGTGGGCCGGATTCGGAAGCCTGGGTGCCAGGCCCTCTTGGCTGCAGCCTACGTGACCTTGGGCAGGTTCCCCCGCTCCATCCATCACTAAGCGTCAATTTCGCTGCTTGTAGCTGCCCCACCGGCTGTTCTGAGCCTCAGATGAGATAATGACCGTGAGTCACGGAGGTCTGGCTGAGGCCAGCCCAGCACCCAGTGACTCGGCTTCTCCAGGGAGCAGGAGACGGTGGCGTGGGGGTGGGCAGAAAGGTCAGCCACGGCTCATTTGGGAAGGACGGCCCCGGCACACATCTGTAGGCTGAGTGGGACCAGACTGCTCGACCCAAACTGCCCCGAAGCTTGCTTTCACTGGTCTGTAAACAGAGCCACAGTTTAGAATAAAAAAAAAATTATTTAAAATCTATCAGACCAACAAAGGGATAATGAAACTCCTATTTTTCTTAAAACCACTCAACCGGAACAAATCCAAGACTTGAGTACTTTTCCAGAACAGTCCTTGAAGTGAACCAGCATGTCATTCTGTTCAAATCCATCCAGGAAGCTGGGCTCTGCTCAGGAGGACGCCTGAGGCCCGGGG
>PVKM010036779.1:0-14679 GCA_004027735.1 Carollia perspicillata | reverse complement strand
GATGAATAGGACTCAGGCCTTGCCCTCAAGGGGCTGGTGGCTGGGCTCGGGAGAAAGCTAAGCAGATGGTAGCTGCCCCGAGTGCTCAGTGCTCTTTGGGGAAAGGCCCTGGGAGCAGGGAGCACTCAGGAGGAGCAGCCCTGTGCACTTGGCTGGGGCAGGATGTGGTTCTTGCAGGAGGTACCCAGGGCCTGTGTCCTGGAGGACGACCTGGAGGTGGCCCAGAATGGAGGGCGTGGGCATTCTGCGGAGAGGGAGCATTGGGTTCAAGGTGAGAAGTGGTTGGTGGGTTCGGTAAAATGTAGGAGCTCGGTGTATTGGAGCAGACTGTGAGGGAGGGGTATGGGGGAAGGGGTCTGGATAGGGATGGGACTGTGGAGGGCCTTGAATACTTTATAGTGGGCTTGTCAGTTTGGACTTGACCCTGAAGGTATGGGAACCCACAGCAGAATGTTAGGTAGACTGGACAGGAGATTTGCAAGGCTGTTTAGCATCAAAGTTACAAGCAAGGGCTCTGGATTCAGGTGACTGGGGCTTGGATCCTGCCTTTACCACACTCCAGCTCTGGGCAAGTTACTTAACGGGGCTGCCTCATCTTTAAAACAGGAATAAAAATCCTACCTGTATTCTGGGTTCTTTGTGAGGAATAAATAAATTTACCTAAAGCTCTTACAAAAATAAGTCCATAGTAAGCACTTATTAACATTTAGTTATCTTTTTTGGAGGGTGGGGAATATCATATTTGACAAGAGCAGTCTCCTTGGACTGTGTATCAGTTAGCTATTGCCATAATAATGTGGTGTAAAAAACACTCTAAAATACAGCTTAGAACAGAGCTTTTCAACTTTTTATCTCATGGCACACATAAACTAATTACTAAAATTCTGCAGCACACACACAAAATATACTTTTTACCAATCTGACAAAGAATAGGTAAAATTTTGATTCATTCACACCAGACGGCTGTCATTGTGTTGGCTGTTGTCTTTTATTTAAATTTAACAATCTAAGGGAAAAGAGATCAGTGTCCCCGAATAAATAGTCAGGGATTGCATATTTGAAAAATTCTTGCAGCACACCAGCTGAAAATCGCTGGCTTAGAAAACAATTATTATGGCTGTTGCAGTTGTGGGTTGGCTGGGACTTGGCTGATCTAGACTGGACTTGACTGAGCAGGTGTGCTTCAAGCTGTGACCTGGCTGGGGCTGCAGTTTGGACTTACCTTGGGGCAGTTTTTCCAAAGGCAGTGGCAGAGCTGGAAAGTATAAGAAGAAACCTGCAAAACTTCTTAAGTCCTGACCTCTCTCTATGCTAAGGAAGTCATGGGCACACCCAGTGTCAAAGGGCGGAGGAATAAGAGATCCCTGATAGTGGGGGGAGCTTCAAAGTCACTTGGTGAAGGCATGAACACAGGCCGGGGTGAAGGATGGCAGCCAAAAATGTGAGGTGTCACAGGCTACACTGGTTAAGTGTCCTGTAAGTGCAACTCTGTCACTTCTAAGAGAAAGATTCCACGAGGGGCAGAGTCAGCATTCAGCTGAGGCAACCCTAAACTCCAGGCGGCTGGCTTCGCTGAGTGACCTTCCTGCGCTGGTCCTGAGGCTGACGTCTGGATCTTACAAATGCCTTTCTCCTGCTTCTCAGAGTCTCTGGGGGAGACTGCACATTTTAGGGGAAATGTGTTGGTGTGGGTTTGAGTCTGGACTCTTCAGTCTGGATGCAGTGGGGTGACACCCCCCCGTGCTGCTGTGGGGAGGACTGCAGAGGAGCAGAGCCCTTCTGCAGACGTGCTCTGTAGCCTCTCTTCCGGACTGCCCGGCTGCACTGACATTCTGGAACGTGGTTGCTGGCAGGTGTGAACTGCTACGATAAGTCTTACTGTTTAAATCCAAGAATAAAGTATGTATTTGTTTACACAGGTTTTTAGATACGTCCCTCCCAATACAGAGGAAGGAGTTGCATTCTTTCGGGGCCCCTGGCATTTGTTTTCTACTCTCTGGGAACTTCCTGTGGGGCTTGCCTGGCTCTCCTGTGGACACCCCTAGGCAAATGCTGGGAGAGGGGAGGGAGAGACAGCCTGGTTAGTATTTATGAGTATGTAACTCTACTCTCTCCGCCCAGGCTCCCGTGGGCTTGGGCGTAGGATGGGGACAGTGAGGGGAGGAGTCAACTACGATCACTTTGTCAGCATGTAAAATAATCTGCCTCCTCTGCCCTGGCCTCCTTATGCCGAGTGTCAAATGTATCCATTCTTCTGCAACAGAAAAGAGAGAGCAGGGACAGGGTGGACATTCTTATAAATCAGGCTTTTCTATTTCATGTATGAACATAGGATATCATCAAATTAAATATCAAATTTTTTAACATGCTTGTCCTTTGTTAGATTAAAAAAATTAAGCTGGAGCTCTAAGATTACACTTAATAATTAAGGGTAGTATTAAATTGAGCAGTTGTTTTGGAGATAGGGAGGGAATACATTCTAGAATTTTTTGATAACGAAAACAGCACTGGAAGTAACAAGTAAAGCATATGTTTATAAGCTGCTCAGTAAATTGTAGCATTGCTGATGACCGTGCTCTCTCTCGTTCGTTTATTGTTGGAGGGGTTACAAGGCTGAAGGCTCTGTGGCTGCCCCGCTACAGAGGAAGCTCCCGGGCCATGCCCTCCCTGCAAGGAAAGCAACAGGGAAATGAATGCAGAGAAGCTCAGGTTCTAAAACCAAGCCAAGTAGATACCTCAGAAGTTACAATTTTTTTTTTCTTGAAGTGGTTGCTTCTAAAAGGCACAATTCAAAATAGTTCCTGCAAGAGTAGACATGCCATTAGGAATGGTGCAATTCTATTTTGTTGAGTCAAAAAATAGGGCTTGGATAATGATGAGTCGTAGCTATGCAAATGCAAAGAAAGATCATCATATCTTCTGCTTCAGGGTGAGTTGATTGCAGAAACCTGTCCATACTACTTAGTAGGGAGGATTAAGTCAGATGAAAGCTTTCAGTGATATATGTTCTTTTTCTTTAAGCACCGTTTATGGCTGAAATACTAAAATAGTGGTTCCATTGTCAGCCTTTAGGTGTTCACTGTGAGCAAGGCTTAGCAAGGAGGTAGCTACAAGGATTGTAGATGGGTCCTTCCCCCCCTCCCCTCCCTTCTCCCCTTCCCCCGCTTCCCTCCCTTCTCCTCTCCCCGTCCTTCTTGCCTCCATCGGTAAACACAGACTTTGCTTTCCAGAAGCCTCAGTCTTAATGAGAATGGCAAGATGCAGACATTAGAAACTGAAAAAAACAAATGCAAATTTATATAGTACATATTGTGTATGGTAGATTTCTAATATATCTGGAGGAAAAAAATCAGGAGTAAAAATGACGGTTCTGAGTCTTGATTTAATTAAACAATGAATTCTTCAACTTCTTTTAGATTTTTCAGGCCAAGTGGTGTTATTTCCAGGTGTGTCAGGGTTAGAATAACATTGCCACCCAAGAAGTAGCAGAGAGTTCAATAGCAATTGGTGACTCAGCTACCGTATGCTTATATACCCCACAATTACTTTCTCCATGCCTGCTGCGGACCAGGAAGACTGATTTCAAACAGGAAGTATTGCTTAGCCGCCCGAAGCCCCATGGAAGACGACATGGCTTGATGATGATGATTTGATTTGTTTCATAATCTCTTCCTGAGATTTCTTACAAAACTATTATGTATGTTTGGGTTTTACTTTGAGGTTCTTGTACTTCATATTAAAAAAATCAATTGGAATACTTTCCTAACTACATACAACACAAAGGTGCTAAAGTTTTCAAAATAAGGCAATGTGGGAGAATTATTTGATAGATTTTTAAATAAATTATTTGGACATAATGTCAATTTGGACCCCACCAAACATACCAACCATATTCCAAAAATAAACTCCAAAGACTTGAGTATTGAATATTCAATGTAATTGAGTATTTTCAAGGTATAGAAAAACTAGCAGAAAATATTTATTTGGTCTGCATAGAAATAAGCATTTTTTATGGCTCTAAAACGAGAAACAACCAGTGAAGAAAAAATTGAACAGACTTAAATATATTAAAATTTAAAACTTCTATACAAATAAAGAGACAAGAGACTGAGAAAATTTGTACTCACTTGTGACACAAGTATTAATATCGGTGATAACTTCAGTGTATAGCTTACTCAGATGTATAAATAGAGGGCTGGGCCCTCATACATAGATGTAAAATCTAATACATACCATTTGTTTAATGCATTTCTGTGCCCACATAGATATACAAAATCATATTATACTCTTGTTTTGTATGTAGAATGTTTTATAACCAGTTTTTCTCACATGTCCAGACTATGTTTCAAATTAATCTTCTAAAACATGGTTTTCAGCGGTTGCAAAGTATTTCCTTGGTAAGGAAGTTTCAGTGCTGGAGGTTAAGGTCGTGGAAATGTAATTTACAGTGACTTCTCACACTAGGGTCTGTCGTTAAGGGTATGGAAAAATACACCCCACTGAATGAAACTGAATGATTTACAAAGAAGCACATTTGATACTATTTTTTTTTAATCAACAATTTTATAGGTGGCATTGGCCACTGAAACCTGTTTTAGCAAAAAAGGAGATACTATTTGAGATCCCATGCTTTTCACAACATGTCATCAGTTTTCTTTAAAGGCCTTCCTAAAGGGACATGCTAATGATTGTATCTGCAGGCATCTCCAGGACAGGGATGACTATAGCATTATGTTTGGGCCCTTTGTCACACATGTCAGTCCCTTATCTTGCTTTTATGGCAGAGAAAATAAAGGCGCTGGAGAAATATCTCTGAGGTCGTACAAGTTAACAGCAGATAAACATGAGCTCTGGCAGCTCTGAAATCCCCACTGTGTGTAATTAGTTCACTGCAGGCAGGAAATGACAGCATTGGGGATGAAAGGCAAGTGGGCGTTTGGGGACCTGGGGGCTGGAGGCTCTTCTGAATGGGAATTTAGTTTGTTTCCGAGGGTTCTCACTGCACAGACTTGGACGCCTCTCAGCCAGGCACCTTCTTCCTTAGGAAACACACGGCACCTGTAGGTTTTGGTGGGCCGTCAGGTGGAGGCCATGGGGTGTGGCCTGAGTGACTGCTTAGGCGTTGAGGTGTCTTACTGAGGTTTTATGGGGTTTCTGAGTGTGGTTTTTGTCTTTAGCTCTCGATGACCCTGAGGTGGCTGGGAGTGTGAGGTTGAGAGTGAAAGGGCGGAAACTATTTTGACTCGTAAATAGTTCACTCTCCTCTGCACGCCAGTGTTCTCGCTCACCTGGAAAGTGCTTGGTCAGCTCATCTTTTTTTTTTTTTTTTTGGCTCCTTATAACCGATAAACACTGAATTCACGGACTGTCTCCCATTCTTTAGGCATCTAACAAAATCACTGTAGCAAAAAATAGGGTCTTTGAAAACTACCACCAGGAGATTCAATATGTTTATGGAAATTCCAGGGAGTTCAGAAGCAGTCTGCCAAGTTGGAGCAAAGGCTGCGTCCATTGGGTGCTCTGACAAACCCAGTAGGCCTTGGAACCATGACTGTCTTCATTTCATTGACTCCCCCCTCCTTTTTTAAAAGAATATTTTATTTATTTATTTTTTAGACAGAGGAGAAGGGTGGGAGAAAGAGAGGGAAAGAAACATCAATGTGTGGTTGCCTCTTGTGCGCCCCCTACTGGGGACCTGACCTGCAACCTAGGCATGTGCCCTAGACTGGGAATCCAGCCAGTGACTCTTTGGTTCACAGACCTGCTTTCAATCCGCTGAGCCACGCCAGCCAGGGCCATCAACCCCCTTTAAAGGACACGACTGTCTTTAATCACCGAGAGTTGTTGGCTAGAGAGAGATGGATCAGTGCCCCTGCTTTAGAACTTTGAAAGAAGGGGAATTCTGAGTTCACTGTCTCTTCTGCCCACTCTAGAGTGAACTTGACATGCTTCCTGAAAGAACACAAGCTGGACTCTACTCACTTTCTGTTGCATCAAACTCGGCTGCTAAAACTGGGGTCCATTGTTTGGTAGCACCAGGAACCCCTGAGAGCTTGGGAGCTGGTGCTGTCACCTGTGTTCCAACACACCCTCTGGGGGGCTTGTGCAGCGCAAGTCTGAGAGGCACTGGTATCTACCACGTGACTTCTTTAACTGTGACGCGTAGCTTGATCAGTGGTGAATGCTTCTTCCTGATCATAGTTTGTATTTATACCTTTATGACCCTTAACAAAAGTGTCCTTTGACATTTTACTAATTTAAATACTTTTAAAAGTTGTTTTTAGTATAGATTACTATATTATAATTATAAAAACTTCAGAAAGTACAGAAAAATGAAAAGTAAAGAATAATTTACTTTTCAAGTACATGTACAGATAATATTTTAAAGGTACATTTTCTTTTTGTTTTTTTTCTGTGCGTGATTTTTTTAAAAAATGTGTTTTTCGTGATTTGTAGAAATTACATATGATCTGTGTAGAATGTCAAGAAAATAAGAAAAATCATAAAGCAGAGACTGGAAACTATCCTCTATCTTTAGGTTTGGGGGCTTTATGTAGTGTTATGAAGTGGGACTTCATAGTCTTTGCTTCTGTCCTTCAGTTGTAGAAGATCCTCTCAGATAATCTTTACTTTTAGTTTTTATGCTACCCATTGTTCCTGTTTCTCTATTATTTTATGTAATTTAAAAAGATTCCTAGTGTAATCATCAATGTCTTAAATAGTTATTTTATAGTCAGAATGAAGAATTTATTAACTTCTTTGTGCAACTGAAAAATGAATTGACTACTCACAGTGGGACATATTCTATATTCTATATTAATCCTCTTTGACCAGAAACTTCCTGGAAGGAAGAAAAGCCTTTTACTTTGAAGGATGCGTGACCACCCTTTTTTTAATTTGACTGACAGGTTGTTTCTCGAGAGTGAAGGGAGGGACTGTTTAGATGGACGATCCCTAGAGGAAGTCCTTCTTTTCTTCCGTCATTTGCTTAGAAACTTCTAGATGATAGGGGAACACCACTGTAAGGAAGCTGGTTTTTGTTTCTTGAGCTCTTTGCTGAAACTGGAAAAATGCAAGACAGAATGAATTGATCAGAATCTGCTCTTTAAGGTAGTCTGGGGAGAAATGGACATGTGATTTTTAACACCCATTGAATAACTGGCTTCAATGTTTGAAGCAGGGCAGGGGACAGCTGGTTGTGTTTTGTCTGCAACATTTTGCCGGGTTTGTTCTGGAACATGTCATTGCCCTCGATAACACAGATTCTGTCATGTCAAGTGAAGAATTCCATGCATTTCTGTGTCCCACTTCCAAACCAGGAGAGCCACAAAATGACCCAGCAACGGGAATTTGTCCATTTTTGTGGGTGGGGTGGTAGGTATGGCCCTGGTAGACCCTGATAGTGAAAGATTGTGACTCTTTAGCCAGTAACAATAGTAGCTGATTTTTGTCACACAGGCTGTGAGGGATGCACTGTAGTCCATGCTTGTCTGGGTGACACGGACTGAGTGTTCTTAAGAACAGTGGAGTCACTACAGTAAGTTGTTATGAGCATTTGTTAATTAGAAAACTGTTTTTGTGATGCATGAATCTGGGTCGGTCAGGATTGAATTGACTTGGTAGACAGCAGAATTTCAGGTACCACCCCAAACCCTGCGGTGTCTTAGATCTTGGCTGATAGCATCTTATTTGTGTTGAGAAGCTGGTTGAGCAGGATACAGGTGTGGTCTGGATTAGCCAGTTTGGCATTTTAATTTTTGAAAGACTTTAAGGAATTACACATTTAAAAAATGTCCCTGTGATAAATTTCAATGTTCCGGACTCCCATAATGCTGCATGTTATTCTTTTTAACCAGCATGGCATCTTTTTATAGCATCGTTGCACGTCCAGGTTCCCATGGTGCTAAACTGTGTTCTCTATTGTGTTATCTGGTCCCAGTCCCATGTATGGAAGCTTATATTCAAAGCCACAAACAGTTTTCATTTTTACTAATAGAAGCTTAGGATTTTTCCCTAGGCAAATGCGTTGGCTTGCTGCATAACTTTTTTTTTTTTTTGGTAGGGGGCAGTTTGTTTGCTTGAAATACAGAGACATAAATTCTTGGAAAAATAACCACTGGGAAGTTTTGAGTAAATGAAAATTTAGTAAATATATAGTCTTTCAGTGCTTAATAAAAAGGCTTATGTTTCGGAAGGAAGGTTCTGCATGGTCTCACTTCCCGCTCTTCTTGGATCTAATTTCTTGCCTCTCCCCCTGTGAACATTAGGTTCCAGCCACACTGGCCTCCTTGATATCCCCCAGCATGCCGGCCATGCTCTGCCCCAGGACATTTGCACAGAAGTCTTCCCTGCCTGCAATGCTCTTTACCGCGTGCCTGCAAGGCTGCCTCCCACTCTCTTGACACTCAAATGTGAATTCTGGCCGAGGATGTTCTTGGCTACCCAGCGGTAATTTCGGTCCCTCTCTTTGGCCCTGTGACATATCATATTCTGCTTTCCTATCTTGTGTTTTTCTTTTCTCCTTAGCCATTAATATCTAACAGAATATAGATTTTTCTTATTTAAGTTGTTGCTACCTCTCTCTCACTGAACTACAGCTTTCCTGAGGACATGGTAGGGTTTATTTCCTCTTGTATTCCCAGTCTGGAATAGTGTCTGGACCATCATACAAATAATCTGTCATCATATATTGCTCAATAAATAACTGCAGGGAAGGAAGAAAGGTTGTGGGTGACTCTTGTTTGGCTTCTACCCATCACCGTTGACCTCCACATGGTAGACAGCCCAGTGGGAGCTCTCTGTTAGCCTGCTCCTGGGAGAGCAGTCTGTGGATTTGAGGGGGATTTTGAGAGCCCTGGGTCCTGGCAGGCTTCATGGGTGGCGATCACAGGAACTGAAACTCTCATTACTATTTGGCTGAGAGAGGCGTGTTCTGTAAAACCAGTAAATGCCTCTCTCTCTACGCAGTTTTGCTATTTCATACATTTCCAAGAAGTCAACAGGTAGCCTGATTGATTTTGGGAGGGTTAAGACAGCATATTTACTCTGGGATAGGTAATAGGTAAATTCAATCTTTGGCACTGAGATTCCATTTTCTTTTGTCCATGGCTAAAAGGTGTGTGACTTACTTATCATTTAATCCCACACTTGGCATTAGCTGCAGTGATAGTTGAGGGGTGTGAGAAGAAGGATTTTTACGTGGTGATAAGACGGTGGGAATGTGAAACTCGGTTTGGCAGGGTCTGCCTGGGGTTTTGCTGAGTCCATGGCAATATTTAATTACCTGTGCAAACATTCTATTCAAGATAAGACTATAACAGTTGCCTTGGGGAAAATTCTTTTGAGTCAATATTTGTTTGATCTTTCTATGTAGTATTTTGGCTCTGTTATTCGTGCTATCACAAAGTTCCTATAGTAAGTGTCATTTTCAGGGATTTGCTGTATTTGCACATCAGGTCAGTTCTGGAAGAGGTGGGGATTGGAACCACTGTTTAAATAGAGGTTCTAAGGGGTTTCAAATGAATCTTTAAAATAAAAGTCCTTTGTTTCAATCACCTGACAAATAATATTTAAAAGCCTGGGTTAAGTACTCTGGGGGAATTCCAAAATAAAGGATAAGCTCCTTGCCCTCAGTTTGCTAGTAATTTAGCTGTAGAAATAAGATTTTAATTAGCATATGAGATACCAGATACACATGCTAAATAATAATAATAATGGCTACAATTTAACGATACTTAGCAGAACTAAGCACTGACCCAGTGCTTTTCTAGGCAGGCAGTGAGTCATGGGAGCCTCCCAGTAGCCTGGTGAGGCAGGTGCTGTTGGTCAGTGTGAAGGTGGCCTCGAGTGGACAGTGCTGTGCGAGTGTGGGGGGAAGGGAGACCAGGGAGGCGAGGAAGCTGAGAGGAGCTCTGACCGGTGGGGTTCAGCTGGTTGGGCATCTTTCAGCAAATCGAAAGGTCGCTGGTTCCATCCCGTCTCTAAAAACAAATAAATAAAATATATGTATATACTTTTAAAAGAGAGAAACATAAAGGGAAACTTTAAGGAGGACTCTCACTCTAGATTTAAATGATCAGGAAGCAAATGGCTGTGTAATGGGAAGAGAGGAAAGGACCTAATGGGCATTTGTTGTTTTTGACAGTAATATCCTTTTTTTCTCCTGGAAAGTTGTTTTGTCCTTCCTAGCTTCTCAGCACCTGTGCTTCTGGTGAAGGAGACAGTAAACAAATATGTGAGTAGAGCATGCAGAATGTCAGTGTGGTAAGTGATGTGAAGAAAAATAAATACAGGAAAAAGTGCTGAGGTGGTAGCGGAGGAGATTTATCACTTTAAGCAGGTTGGTCGCGGAAGGCAAACGGCGACGTGTGAGTGGAGACTGAAGGAGAGCAGAGCTGTGGAGGCTCCTCCGGGAGGAGCCTTCCAGGCAGAGGGAATGGCCAGTGCGAAGGCAGTGTACCTGGTTTGTTTAAGGAACATCAAAAAGGCCAGCGAAGCCGGAGAATAGTGAGCAGGTGGGAGAATGGTTGCAGGTGAGGTCACTGAGGCAATGCAAGCCCGGTCACTGCTGGTTCTGATGGTGGTGGTGGTGGTGGAGGAGGGGTACTGAGGGTTTCTGAGTGAGAGGAATGGCAGCTTGGCAGCTGGAAGTGCTTTCTCCAGCCCTGAGCAGCTGCAGCACCTCTGGGTTTTCAGTGGCAGCCCCAGCTCAGTAGCTCGCAGATCTTCATCCGTTTCTAGCATGGGCAAAGGTACCTTGGCAGCTTCACACCGATCACCCGGCAGGTAGGAAACTCGCAATACAGCTCAGGCCCTGGTTGAGAACACGTGTGTGAGCTGAATGACACCCCTGCCTCAACCCGCACAATATTTTCTTGGCCTGTAATTCTGAGTGTCTTCGATTTCTTGCTTGACATTGGCATTCCTGCTGGGACTGCAGCCCTCAGGGCTGGGCCCTCAGATCTGCCCGGTTCTCGCCGCCCTCCCTGCCAAACCCACCCTGTTATTGCTGGGAGTCAGTGCCGGTTTGGGGCTGTATTTGTTGCGGTTTGGGTCTGTGCGCTGAGTGGAGACGTTAGGAAGATCCACTGAGCTGCCAGGCCTCCTTTTCCTCACCCCAGTGTTTCTGGTTATCTTCCCACCACTGCCGTATCTCCTGCGATAATAGACGTGGGGGCTGGAATTGCGTGCTGCTGACCCTGCTTCTTGAGACACACGTGCTGGACTGTTGCCAAAACTCCTCCAGGCAGGGCTGTGACACGTGGATTCCCTCTGGCTTGGGTGTCTGCCTCTGATCCTTAGCCTACGCAGCTGATCCACTGAGTTGTAAGCACAGGCTCTGCCAGAGAGGGAGAGAGGGGGCCCCGGGGTGGGGGCGTGGAGACCCGGCCAGGGCACCGGCAGCGTGAGTGGAGGAGGGCAGAGGGAGAGGTGGGGGAAGGAAGCCTCAGCAGAACTTGGTGGTCTGCTCTGTGGTGACTCAATATGCAGCAGAGCCAGAACCGGCTGTTTAAAGGTTTGCACGTGAACGTTAATTCATAAACTGCAAATGCACCTAGTACTTTCAGAGTCTTACAGCGGAGTCATGGCCAAGTTATGTGAAGAAGAATGTGTCTGCCACAGAGACCCTGGGAGGGTCCAGGTGGGGCTGGGCTGATAGGGGTTAAGATTGGGTGGTGTAGCTCAGTGGACTGAACAAGGGCTTGGGAACCAAAGGGTCGCTGGTTCGATTCCTGGTGAGGGCACATGCCTGGGCTGTGGGCCAGGTCCCCAGTTGGGGATATGTGAGAGGCAACCACACATTGATGTTCCTCTCCCTCTCTTTCTCATTCCCTTCCCCTCTTTCTAAATAAATATAAAATCCTAAAAAAAAAAGATTAGGCGGGTCAGTGATAGGGTCCCTGAAGTGATGACACACCCATGCACACCGTGCACACGCATTCACACATACACACATATTTTCAACCAATCCCTCCATTGGTTTCTGTTTTCAGTTGCAGTTACTTCTATGTATGTAGATCTAAAACACCAATTTGAATGCTGTTAATAGGAATGAGAGGGCAAACAGGCCTGATCCTCAAATTTGTAGAGCTTGAAATAATAGGAAGTTCTTTGCAGTTTTCTCCCGCTCCCAGCAGGAGGACCCTGACTCATTTGGGCTGCACATAGAAGCTTTTTCGAATCTTCTGTGAAGCAAGGTGTGCTCTTGGGTGTTTCCAGTGCCAGAGAAGAGTAATCACGTTGAAAAATGCTATTATGACATCTAGTATTGGCATGACCCTAGAAGGCGGTTAAACTAAGAGCTATTTCCTTTTTGAAGAAAAGTGCTAACTTATTTAAAGTAATAAAGTAAGTCCTACCACTTCCTTTCTTGGGAAATGGATTAATTTGAATTAACATTTACTGAGCTTCCAGACTATCCTATGAAATGCTTTAAAATTTTAAAATACAATTTATTTTCTGAATAGGTAATTTGCTCATGTGGTTCAACATTTAAAGGCTGCAAAAGAAAGTGAAAGTCCTCCCTTCCTTCCTCCAGTTGGCCAGTTCCTTCCACCTGGCAGCTCATGTCACCCATTTCTGATATATTTCATTAATAGTCAATGTAATCGCTCAATCAGTGTTAATAATATGGAAAAACACGGTGTCTTTTCTCTCTTTAATATGACCTTGAATTTAATAAAACAAACCGATCCAATCCTTTATAGCCATAGCTTGAAAATGAATCTAGTGACTACAGAGTTCTCAGATGCCGGCAGCCTTAGACTAGGAGCAGTAGTAGCCCCGGGCAGCTTGTTGGAGTGTGGCGTCCCTGGCCCGCCCTCCCCCTGACCTCCTCAGTCAGAATCAGCATTTCACATATTCACAGGTGATTGGGAGGCTCATGGAAGTTTGAGACGCCACCGCAGTGTATTATTTTCATAGCATTGGTCCCAGAGTAACCCGAGATGGTCTTGGAATTGGAGCTGTGCGCCTCACATTATTCCGAGGGCTCTGGTTTGTTGCTGAGGTTGAATGACGTGCTCTGTTACCCAGGCAGTCTGGTACCCGTCTGACACTACCTAGTTACTGCGGTATGCTGACTATGTCCCCAGAGCTGTACTTCACATCCCGTGGCTATTCGTATAACTGGCAATTTGTATTTCTTAATCCCTTCACCTTCTAAATCCTTCCCCCCAATTTCCCTCCCATCTGGCAGCCATCTGTTTGTTCTCTGTATCTATAACTTTGTTCCTGTTTTGCCTGTTCATTTAGTTTTGTTTTTAGATTCTACAGATTAAGTGAAATCATATGGTATTTATCTTTCTCCATCTGACTTGACTTAGCATAATACCCTCTGGGTGCATCCATATTGCCACAAATGGCAAGAGTTTGTTATTTTTTATGGCTGAGTAATATTCCTGTGTGTGTGTGTGTGTGTGTGTGTGTGTGTATGTGTGTGTATACCACATCTTTATCCATTTGTCTGTCGACAGTCCATTGACCCTTAAGCTGTGTCAGTAATCATGAATGTTTTAAACTGAGGCGTTCAAGGCATTCCTGTAAATTCCTTAGTGGTGCAGTGTCCACTGGTGTAGTGTAGTTTGGGGATGAGATCAGGTTAAGATGTGCAGGGGCTGGGTTTGGTTATGTTCGGAGAAGAGAGGAGGAAGAAGCTCTTCAGTGCGGGGAGGTGAACACAGTCCTCACCTAGGACATGCAGAGTGTGCAGGGTCAGGCCATCCCCCTTTTGTATTTGAGGGTTTGTAGTTTGCGGAGATGACAATCGGTGCCTCTGGCTGTAGCCAGATTGCTGGTGGCTGGAATGGATGGCCGTGGAGAACTTAGTGCCCGGTGCCCTGTGAAAGACCACAGAACACTATAACAGCTTATTTTTAATCTTTAGGAAGTCCTTTGCAACTTTGAAAAGATAAGCCAAAAAATCTGAAACAATAAGGCAAAAAAATGCAACTGGGGTTTTTTGAGCATGAGAGCAATGAAACCAGCTTTCCATCAGCCTAGGAGGGTGGGGGGTTCGGTTTCTGCAATGGATTGCATAGCCGTCTGGACATAATCGATTAATTGAAAAATATGTTCTCCTTGTATTTGGAAATCATTGTATTTGTGCACATTTTGATTTTTGTTAAAGACAATGTGACACGTAGTAAGAAGTGATGACCAGAAAAAAATTCCCTAGGACTGCCCTAGAGCAGCTCGCTCCTCAACGGTCTGTTTGAAAGTGATTTGAAGGGAGTGGCTTTTAAGGGTTTTGGTTTCTCTTCTTTGTGCTCTAGTCTTCAGAGTCAGTGCGCTGGGCATACCGACACTTCATCGTTAGCACACTGCTCGAGACTCTGTCCTCCAAGTGCTGGGCAACTTTTTAGTGGATAAAGTGTGAATTTAAAAATGTAAAAACTGAAGTTAATCATGTTGGCATCCAACTTTCAGTTTGTCGTTTGGCTGAAAGTGAGCTGATGTCACTGAGAAAGGGGCGAGTTGGAATGGTACTGGGCCCCCATGCTACAGCTTTGGGCTAAAACCGAGTGCTGCTTCTTGAAGCAAACGCTGCTGCTTCAGGGAGGGCAGACTTCCTTAAAGGGCTGTTCCTGACCTGCTTGGCCCTCAGTAGGAAAAGGAAAGCGCAGAATTCACAGTCAACATTACTAGTTTGCCTGGTAGGCTGACCTAAAAATGTCACAT
>PVKM010036778.1:0-14662 GCA_004027735.1 Carollia perspicillata | reverse complement strand
CCTAGGTTTTCAAATTTCTTGGCATATAGATCCTCATAGTAATTTCTTACAATCCTTTGTATTTCCATGGTGTCAGTTGTAATCTCTCCTCTTTCATTTCTGATTGTGTTTATTTGGGTCCTCTCTCTTTTTTTCTTGATGAGCCTGCTTAAAGGCTTGTCGATTTTGTTTATCTTTTCAAAAAACCAGCTCCTGGATTTATTGATCCTCAGTATTGTGCTTTTAGTCTCTATGTCATTTAATTCTGCTCTGATCTTGGTTATTTCCTTTCTTCTACTAGCTCTTGGCTGTCTTTGTTGTTGTTCCTCGAGTTCTTGTAGGTGTAGGTTTAGGTTGTTTGTTTGAAATGTTTCTATCTTTTTTAGGTAGGCCTGTATTGCTATGAACTTCCCTCTCAGGGCTGCCTTTGCTGTGTCCCATAAATTTTGGGTTGTCGTAAGTTCATTTTCATTTGTTTCCAGAAACTTTTTGATTTCTTCCTTGATTTCATTCTTGACCCATTCATTGTTTAATAGCATACTATTCAGTCTCCATGATTTTGAGTGTTTTGGGTTTTTTCCTTGGGGTTGGTTTCTAATTTCAGTCCCTTGTGGTCAAAGAAAATGCTTGGTATGATTTCAATTTTCTTGTATTTGTTGAGGCTTGTTTTGTTTCCTATCATGTGGTCTATCTTTGAAAATATCCCATGTGCGTTTGAATAGAATGTGTATTTAGCTTCTTTTGGATGCAGGGCTCTATATATATCAGTTAAGTCCATTTCATCTAGGGCATTGTTCAATGCCACAATATCTTTGTTAATATAAAATACCTGTTCTTTTTTTTAAGATTTTATTTATTTATCTTTAGAGGGGAAAGGAAAGGAGAGAGGGAGAGAAATATCAATGTATGGTTGCCTCTCGTGTGTCCCCCCCTGGGAACTGATCTGCAACCCAGGCATGTGCCCTGATGGGGAGTCGAACCACAATCCTCTAGCTCGCAGGCCCACGCTCAGTCCCTGTGCTACATCAGCCAGGGCAAAAATACCTGTTCTTTAGAAACTTGGTGACACTGCCCTGTGAAATCATCTGTATCTTGTGCCATTTTTGTGGGGAGAAATTCGATAACTTTATTTCATCTGTGGAAACTGATTTGCTCAAGCTTTCTACCTTAATTTGAGTCAATTTTGGTAAATTGTGTTTTTCTAAATAACTATTAATCTGTATAAATATTAAAATTGTTTTCATAAATCGTGTAGTTTCCTTAGGTTGTTTTCATTTCTTGTGTTTAAGTGATCACTTCTTTCATTAAATGTGTGAAGTCATAGCTTCAAGTTCACCCATAGATTTTGTTATACTGTGTTTACATGATCGTTACTCTTTAAAAACACAGGAATTTCACTTTGTAGTTTCCCTCTCACTCAAGAATTTTTTTCATGTAGAATTTTTTTATAAATGTCCAGGGATTTTCCGATTTTGTTAATAATTTTGGTTTTATTGTATTGTCACCCAAAACTGTTTTTTCTATTATTTCTGTTTTGTGGAACTTGCTGAGGCTGTCTTTATGCCTTAACGCTGGGTGCATATTCCATTTCTGTTGGAGAGAAAGAATGCTCCCTCCCTGGGGGTTATTGAGAACGGTGCACGGTGTGCTGTGGACCTTACTGGTGCTGTTGCACAGGTGTCTGTGTCCTTACCTTCTGTTTGTCCACTTGATTTGTTTTGGACTAAGATTGTTATGACAACATCTACTCTTTTAGTGGGTTTCTCTTTTTCCCCTTTTCCTCCCTTATAATTTTTATTTTATGAAAGGGACTGCTATGTTTCTGGGAATAGACCTTCATAAATATTGCATCTTCTTTGTGCACTGTGGCTTTAGTATGTCAGAAGAAAACTTTGAAAGCTTTACTTGATGTGAATATTTTATTGAGTGAGAAACAAACCATTCACCAATAGAGGGACTTAAAGCTGGAAACTGGTCTGAAGTTCAGAGGCATGTCGTTACAGGAAGTCGTATAAAGTGCAAGCAAAGACGTTGTTTAAACTTGACCAGGATTGGTTGTTACAGTTGGGGTTTCTAGAATGAAGGGGATTGGTTAAAAGTGATTTTCTTGTATCATTTTAGGAAGATGGCTTAACTTGTGTTTGTGATTATCAGAGATATTTACAAGAAATCCGTTAGGTTTTGCTTACATTCATGAAATAAACCGGATTAAGTGTTGCACATGTGGCTAAACTAATTTTTGTCTGCTTGGGGGATCTTCAAGCCTGCTTTCCACTTTATTTTTAAAAATATTATAAACCGTATTTTTTTTATATTCAACGCCTCTCGGTCTGAATTCTAGCCTGTTTGATATCAGGTAATGGCCCCTATTTTCTTCTTTATTTCATTTGTCTGCTACGCCTCGGCCCATCCTTCTGATTTTAGGCTTTCTGAACTACTTTATTCCAGGTGGTGTCTCTTATATACAACATGGAGTTAGGGTTTGCTTTGCAAAAAGTCCCCTGTTCAATTAAATAGATGTCTGAGCCATTGTTACTCGGTCTGAAGGCAACCAGGTAGGAGAATTTGTGGGAGTCGGGGGATTATCTACTGTGCACAGCACAGTAGAGAGAACACTCTATCCTGCCGCATCGCGCCGCTCCTGTCCCTTAGACAGATGTAGACAGATGTCGTGTGGTCGGTTTTAACTGAATCACTTTAAAGACAGAGCAAATTTTTTCAAGTTTGTACTCTGCAGGAAGATAAGTGATTAAAAAAAGAATACAAAAAAGGATTTGGAATACGTTACTCTAACTTCCCTGTGGACATTTTAAGGGCTTGGAAGAAGGGTACATCTCAAAGGGTATAAAGTACATAAAACTCAGGAGATTGGGCTCTACTTCCATATTCCCCATTTACCATCGGTAAACCTTTGGGCACTCACTTGAACTCTCTCAGCCCCAGTTTCCTTGCAGAGAAATTGGAGATAAAATTAGCCCTGCTACCTTCCTTTCAAAGTTTTCGTACTCATCAGAACGTTGATCTCTGTATTCCATCTCTCATAAGGCCTCCTTCCCCAGCAAAGTGTCGGTCATGCTCCTTGTCTTACATAGCTCCTACAATGGCTTGCCTTTATGTCTTTAAACAATGAAACATTCTTATAAAATAATAAATCTGCAAGCCCCATCCTTGCAATATTCTGCTCTATTCCCCTTCAGAGCCCGAGTCCTCTGGAGGTAACCGCACGGCGATTTTTCCGGTTTTAGTTCTTGCGTGTGTGTGTGCACGCTCACCCCGTTCCTCTAAGCAACACGCAGTGCTGTTTCTTGGTTTACCACTTTGAGGTGGTACCGGTTGCTTCTCCACTGTGGGTAAATGAGGAAGAACTCAGATCGTGTGTCATTTTTCCTCCTCTTCCCAATATTTCATAGTTACAACATTATTTTTGATTCCTCCTCCTACTTTTACTTTAACTAACATGCTTCTACCTCTTCCACCCCTCCGGGCTGTGTGACCAGTTTGGGCACAGCCAGACTTATTCCTGGCACCCTGGCGTCCCCTCCCTCCTCTCCTTCCTTACTGCATGCTCCCCTTTCCTCAGCTCCACCTGGTCATGGTCAATACAATTTACGTTCTCTTCTCTTACCGTAATTCCTTATTGATAGAAAAGTCACATACAAATATTGATTTTAAAGGACAAGCTCAAATGAACAGCATCTACATTACCGTCTTCTTTTTATATGGGTAATACGCTCCCATTACATTCCCTTATTTAAGTTCTAATGTCATCGCTGTGGTGCTCCTCAAAGAAGCACATACCTAGCCACAGAGTTAAATAGATTATCTTCACTTAAAATTTGCCTTTGTAGTCCTGACCGGTGTGGCTCAGGGGATTGAGCACTGGCCTGGGAACTGAAAGGTCGCCAGTTCAATTCCCAGTCAGGGCCCATGCCTGGGTTATGAGCCAGGTCCCAGTGGAGGGTGTGCAAGAGGCGACCGATTGATGTGTTTCTCACACATTGCAGTTTTTCTCCTTCCCTTTCTTCCTCCCTTCCCCTCTCTCAAAGAAGTAAAGAAATAAAATATTGTTTAAAAAGTTGCCTTTCTAGACTGAGTTGTATGGGTCTAGGATGGGGGACATTTTTCCATTGCACACCCAACGGGTGCTGAGCCCTCCCTTCGTACGGCCAAATCTTGGTCCATTTGAGCCTGATAAACTCTCCTGGCCTCACTCTGAAGAATCTCTGCGACCTGAGGCCACCACAAAGGGGTGCGAGCAGCCAGCAGGTGTCAGCTAGACTTGGGATATTCTGGGACATTTGCCGAGTGGCGTCATACCCAGCACTGATACTGAGTTTGAATCTGTGTCAGTCTGATGAGCCCCACTCACCCTTACCTGGTGACTCACTGAGAACCTACCTTATGCAACCTGGATACCGCCAGTGACTTTCAGTGACTGAGCCCACAGGCAGAGGCAGGCAGAGGCACACCTCAGGGTGCCTGGGACTGTTGCTGGCCTGCCCCCCACCCGGTGCTAGCAAAAGCCAGACTTTGTATGGAGCTTGGTCCTTCCTGCTCACACTCATTGATGCATTCATTGGTTGATTCTTGTATGTGCCCTGATGGAGGATCAAACCTGCAACCTTGACGTATCAGGACAGTGCTCTAACCAGCTGAGCTACCCAGCCAGGAAAGAAGAAAAACATTTTAATAGTATCTGTAATAAGTGGTCATATTAATTTGTAACTTGAGTTTACACATAAACGCATTCATTGAAGTGGTGTCCTAGGACGCTGTGCTGATGATGCTGGATGATGCACCTTCACGAGCAGCTACCTGCCGGGTAGGCCAGCAAGGCGGTATGGCATTACTTACGGTAAACTCTGTGATTCGGGCTAATTAGTAATTAATTCATTTTATATTCTAAATAATGTGCACCTTGTGTGTTAGTATCATAATCCTTGCACAGAGTTGTTAGTGAATTGTTTTCATATTTGCAAAATCAAGAATTAATAATGAAATATTAAAACAATCTCTCTCTCTCTTTTTTTTTTTTTTTGCCTTTTGGGTTTAGTGTCACCATTTCATTTCACAGTCTGGTACTCCTCTTAGTTTCCTAGAGTAAACCTCAAGTTTTTTCTTCACTAAAAAAATGCATAGAGGACAAAGTCTGAATCCTTGCATTTCTGAAAATAAGTTAATTGAACACTCACACTTAACTGAGAGTTGGGCTGGGCACAGAATTATAGATCACATGTCTTTTTCCTTACTCTCTGAAGGTATTGCTTCATTATTTTTTAGCATCCAGTTTAGCTGATCCTCTTAACAGATATGGATTGTGTACCACATATATTTTAGGTGCTGATGCTAATTTCATTCTGATAGTTTTTGTGGGTGCTTTCAAGGTCTATACTTTTACTCTAAGATATTATCGTATGGTATTTGTTTGATACTTTTCTCTCTTATATTTTCTCACTTCTCTCTTTTAGAGTTCCCGATAGCTGGATGATGAAGCGATGCTCTATTTCTCATGATACCATATTTCTCATTATTTTTGCTTTTTTCCAATTTCTCCTTCACACACTGAGAAATATCTTCCATACAGTCTTCCCTGTTTTTTATTGAATTTTTCATTTTGGAAATTATTACTTCTGCTTGATAAGAATTGTTCATTTTCTCACTGCTCCCTTTCCTCTGCATAACATGGTACTTGAATTTGAAACCAGGCAACAAGTCAGGAAGATTAGAAGTGTCTATGTGGTACCAGACAGGGAGCCTGGCCCTCAGCCGGTCTGCCAACGGCCAGCGGTGTGTGTGGGTTTTTGACTTCCTGTAGGAAAGACTTCACAACACGAGTCCAGGTGACTATGAGGGTACGTTTGTTAACGCTGCAGACAGTGAAACAAGGGAGGGCTTCTCAGAGAAGAAACAGGACAGCCTGGGCAGGGCTGTCTGAGCTCACTGGGAAGTCAGAGGACAGGGGACCTTGGGGGCAGGTTCAGGGGACCAGCCCAGGACAAGCTGCCAGCTGCCCCTTGTGCCCCTGGTTTGCAAGTCACAGGGTCCTTAGAGATCAGGAGGTGCGTGCCTACGGGGGGAAGAAGAGAGGGAAGAAAAGGGGAGAGCACAGGTGGGCTGGGTCCTTCGGCTTCAGGGTTCTACCTCTCTCTTGCAGGGGGGAATCTTAGGGGAGGTCTCAGGAGAGGGTTCAGTAGAATAGCCATCAGTTCTCCAGGTTCGCCTCTTCAGGGTCGAGGACTCCACTGATTGGTCAGTGGCAGAGTGGAGGGCCATTAGTCATTGCAGCTGGTCCTGGCATCGCGCACCTGGATCTGTGCTTTTCTGGGCCTGGAGCTGAAACACAGCTGAGACCTGGGTGTTATCTCCAGGGAGGTGACCTTCCGTATCTGCCCATAAATTGCTGGGCCATTGTGTCCGGCTGTCTGCCTCCATCTCCCTATTCAATTTGCCAAGGAATTTTCCTAGCTTCTACTATCCTGTCTCACGTGCAAGAATGTTTCAAACTGCTTTCTTATGTGTGATCCACTTTCCTCTTCCCTTTTGGCTAGCTCCTTCATTTACGTTCCTATTCTTTTAATTTTCACTTAATTCTTCATCTAAGATTCTCAGCGTCCTCCCTGTTCTCTGTAGGATCCCCTTATGCATTTTTGTTTCTTTCGTGTTGCCGCGTAGAGGAACAACACCACGACGTCTGGAATAGTGGCTGACGTAAAATGATCGTTTCTTTTGTTTTTAATAACTTGACACAACCCCTTCCTTTCTCTACTTCCTCCTTTCAGTTTGAGTGTGAGCGAATCTCTGTGTGAAAGGTCAGGCTTCCAAGGTCTCAGGGTTTGTTTTGCAAACACTTAGCCAAACTTTTATAAAAGACGACTATGATAAGGGTGGCTATAGTTATAACATACATAATTTAGGAAACCTCATGGAAACTTGGAACCATTGAAAAATGAGGACTGCTCGTTTTAGATTAATCATGGATCAAGGGCATTTTCTATTGAAAGAACACATTTAATTTCAGAAGCTTGAGACCTGTGTTAACGCTAACATGATAGCTCTGAAAAATCTGAAGGAACCTGAGGTAATTGACTTTAATATATTTGATCATTCTACACGTAACTTTTTGTTTATCCTGGAAAAGTCCTAATTATCTATTAAATATGATGATCCTCAATTAAGAGCAATTTATCTTTACCTAAGGTTTTTTTTCCAGTTCTGTTTACATTAATCTGCATCACTGTTTTGCAATAAAGTAAAACCAGAGAGCCTCTTGGGGAGCGTAATAACCTTTTCTAATACATGTTAGCTGAAATTGCTGTAATTAAGTCCAAATTACATATCTAAATACAAAATGACAGGCACCACGGCGGGCCCACCTGAAGGCCTAATGCAGCCCGCGTCTTAATATTCGTATCGAATTGTGGCATTCAAACACGCCTCTCCTTTTTCCCCACAAAAGTCACTGTTCGTTTGGTGGTCCTACTACAGTAGAGGAGGTAAGTATACACAAAAAAGTCTGTTAGATAAGACACCAACCTTCTGACTCCTCTGATTCATGGGAATGCTAACAGGAAAATTCACAGGAAAGCGAGCCATTCCCCGTGGCCTCAGAAGCCTCAGGACCGCCATTGCCTGCCAAGGGTCACCCCAAAGAACATTTGTCACAATGCCGCCTGATGTCTGTTTATAGGCTGTTAACTAGGAGAGGTTACCTATTTCAACTGAGCCACAAATTGAATTCCCTGCAGCAATTCGAGATAAATGTCTTTACTGCTCCCTGGTATTTCCCCACCCCCCACCCCGTCAATCTGCCATTTAGGACCTAGGGAAGAGGAATGGCCGTGCGGCTGGACGCCTGGACAGACTGAAAATGAGGCCTTGTGTGCGATTATTCCTCTCCTAATGGCGATGTTATCTGGCCTACAAAAGATAAGGTCTGATGCAAAATGTGCTATAACAGGGGCCAGCACCGTCCAGTGGACTGGACATCTCAATTTGGGAAGAGGCGGAAACACATTTCACCCAAGGTCTTTGAAATTCAAGGTCTTTGTCTTGCTGAAGACAAAGGTTCCACTGCATTGTTTCAAAAAGAAAGGTGTCTTTCTCGAGGGCTTGCTCGAAGGCAAGGACAGGGCGGGTTTGTCTGGGGCACTGTGATCTTTGCCACAACGACTGAAGAACTTCAAGTCCGAGGTGGAGTCGGGGGCAAGTAGGAGAAACCCCGGCAAGAACCAGTCTCTGGGTTTTGTAACTCTCAAAACAAAATGCAGCTATCTTTCAATAAATAGTAAAATGAAAGATGAACTGCTGCTATTCCTTTTTTCTCTTTTACCTAGGTTCAAAAGAATTATGGTTTTAGGTTAGCTCTATGGCACGATGAACTTAGAATTCCCTTGTCTCCACAGTTAGACACCCAGGTGTGTGCTCCGGTAAAGGACGATTATCATGTCATATGTGTCCTTTAAAATGATCTGTGCACATTCCCACCTTACCGATTTCCCCCCAAGATTTTGCTAGGCATGATTTGCAGGTAAAACTAAAGCCAGTTGTTACCTGAGCCTCCAATAATTATATGAAAACCTGGACACAGGAACTGTTCGAACTGATAATCTGGATGCATTGTCAGAACAGACACACTGACCACATCGAACGTTTCCACCTCGTCTGCATCGACCAGTCGAGCATCCCACCAGGCACTGGGCCACCAGTTCCTACCAAGTCCCGTCTGAGTGTGCTCTTCATCCCATTGACCACCTGAGCCGGGTCCTGCTGCACTGAGGTTGGGGGAGAGGTTGAGCCTGAGATTGCTCAAAATTCCCAGCTGACTCTATCTTCTCTCTTCTTATAGTTAATATGAAGAGGTGTCTCTCAGTTACTCTAGGCTCTCAATGCAAAAGCATGCAGGAATCCCATAAAAACAATGCCTGTTTTTCTTTCACTTTTCTAAAGACTGCTTGCTGTGTTCAGGACTCTGGCAAGTGGTGGTTGGCTGGAGAGGTGAAGACAGTTCAGAGTATTTATTAACTCGGTCTTTTAGGAATCCATCTTAGAAGTTCCGCAATATAAAACATCACAGAGATGTCTCCTGTTTGAAACGTAATAGTGCCTAACATATAAGAACTGTACATTTTGATGGAATCTCCTATAAAATTTGTGTTTTGTTATGGAAAAGTGTGTGAGACTATGTCAAATTCTATCATTGGACTCATGCTATTTTGGAGGAATTAACTTGTCAGCTGTGTTTATAATTAAATATGTTCTTAATAACTACAATGCCCCCTAATATGGTATGGTTTACGTTTCGCACAGGTGGCTCAGCTAAACCACTCTGAGTGAGAATCCCTTCCCGCTTCAGGACACCGACTCTTTGCGTGTGTCATGTTTGAATGTTACAAACAACATGCTCAGTACATGTTAGCTGTGACGATTATGGGTTTATGTTCCTGTAAAACGGAAAGTCATTTATGTCAACTGTAATTTAAATTTTTTTAACTTTAAAAAAAGTTTACAAAGTTTTAAAAAACAACAACAAAAGAATGTTTCCTATAAATTCAAGGCATAAATGCATTTTTAATTTAAAACATTATAGTTCCTGAAATATTTCATTAATTCAAAATATTTTTTATCTTCTTAGATACTTCAGTAGTTTCCCTGATTCTCAAATGGTAGGATATAGGCTTAAAGTCGAGTCGACTCCATCATACAAACAGGGACCTTCACTCAGCCAGAACAATGGAAGGGTTCGCCAACAAAAAGAAATGGAAAGTCGTTTAAAAAGAAAGGTGGTTTGCTCTATTTGAGAAAGAACAGATGAACTGTTCACATAAGTCCTTCTTTTTCTTTTTTTTTTCTTTCTGAGTGGGGATGAAAAAGAAGCCCCTGACGCAGGTGCTGTTCAAAAATCGCTGCCTCCGTTAATCCACTGGCTCTCAAACTCAGGTGGGCGGGCACACACTCTTTGAGTCCAAGAGCCAATATCAGTTGAGCGCTGCTTCTCAAAAACACAGTTTTGAAATGACTTGTGTCCATTACTTATTTCCTGGACAAAAGCATAAACACAGGCTATACTCATCCAAAATGGACCGTCATGAAAAGCTTTTTGAATCAGTGCCTCACACAGATGCTCTGAATTTAAAGATTGGGTGATTTATAGTGACAAAAATACCAGACTCTTGCTAGACATTAGAAGGTAATTTATCAACTCTATTATACTAATTTTTCTTTCCCATCCTAAGAAAAAATACTTTGGTATCATATCCTTTTTCCAACATCATCTCTACAGTAGAATTTCTAGGGAACCTAGTTTTATTTCCATGTATAGCAAGACCTCTAATGAGACTTCCGCACATCAAAAAGTATTTTCTATGAAGGCTTTTTGACACACACTGTAATAGAAATCCTGTTAATAATAATAAGGGTAACAGTCGCCTTCTAGTTGACAACTCTGATATATTAATGTGGAAATGAACTGTGATTTGGAATACAGTGAGTTAAATCGGCTGTAGATTTGACTTCTAGTTGCTATGTCACTGCATATTATGTTCAAACAGTGTAAATTGCTAAGAACAACTAAAATTTTAAAAGGATTTAATATCATGCAGTGTCAGGGAAAAAAGAGAACATGCTTAATGGCACATTAATTGATGCTGAACTCAAATTGAATTCTGTGAGTGTTTACAAATGCATCAGGGAGCTGGTTTTAATCTTTGCAACCACAGTGAATGAAATGAATTAATGATAGGGCCCAGAGAATGCTGTCAAATGTGTTACTCAATCTTATAGGAAAGCAACTGTCGGTGAGAAAATTTCTCTCCAGGCAACATGAAACTGATAATTGACAGCAAAAGGGTGGGAACCCAAGGCAGGGTCAGAGCCTTTACGGAAGCTCTACCCAGAGCTCCAAATTAGGAAGTCTTTCCTTTCACACCTTGACCCCAAGGAACCCACTGAATCCCTGTTTTTGCATCTGAAGCTCACTAATGGAAGGGCACTGAACAAAATGTGGAAACTTGGATGGTGTGTGATTTCTTTAGGGGAGACTGCACGTGCACACACAGGCAGACCAAAACCCAGTGGAGGCACACCTCTCACCTCGCACTCCGGAGGGCCTTGGGGAGAGAGTCTCGCCATCAGGGACCTTTCTGAGGTGAGGCCCCCTCCCCCAGAGCTCACTCATCCCATCAACCACAGAAGCCACGACTTCATTCATCTGATCCCACTAACCCCTAAAACTTGATGTACAACTGGCAAGCCGTCTCTCCTTTCTGTGCTCAGATTCCTGGGTTGTAATTCATCATTCTGTTCTCTTTTCTCCCCTTTCTTTGTGTTTTCTTCTGAAAAGTTTCCCTGCCCCTGACCTGACTGAAGCTCATGCCCCCAGATTTCTCACTTTCGTGGGACCTGTATCTCTCCCTCACGGCCTGTGGCTGCCGAGATTGGATGGGGACTTCCCGTCCCCCTCTGGGTCTCAAGCGCTCATGAACAAATTCTTCAGGCTTAGTTTGGAATTAACCCTAATTACACAATGGTATATCTGGGAATGAGAAGCAACTAATTTGAAAACAAATGCTTGTGGGAAAGATATGCAAATGCACTTGGAAATGTTAGGCAAATGTCAGTTTATTTTAAGCCAAAATGCAAATATACCTCATCTTGATACCACCTTAACTACTTACTGAAACTTAGTGAAATCATTGGCATGTTAATGGATTTTCTGGGAGGCATTTCCTTCCTTCCATGAAATGATTTAGGTCACTAAATCAATCAATGATTCTGAGTCACACAAGTTTAACTGGGAAGAATTACAGGCTTTTCTTCTACTACACAAATTGCATGGAGGTACAGGTATAATTGGCAGTTAGGATATTCCCTGAATGGTCCCCTCATGAATTAGGACAGTGATAGGCAGCTGAACTTTGAAAAGGGAAGGAGCAGCGCTGGCCAGTTGGCTTAGGCCATACAGCAAAAGGTTGAGGGTTCGATTCCCAGACAGGGTACATACCTGGGTGGCAGGTTTGATCTCTGATCGGGATGTATCTTTTTCCCTCCCTTTCTCTCTCTCTCTCTTTCTCTCTCTCTCTCTCTCTCTCTCTTCTCCTCTCTCTCTCAAATCAATAAACATATCCTCGTGTGAAGATGGAGAAGAGGAAAGGAGCAAACCTCACATTCAAGCATTGTGTTTCATAGTTTGAATTTATGGATTCATATGCTTAGCATTTTGTATAAATGAAAATAAAGTGTATGAAAAAAGCTTAACAGCGAGGATAATGTATATTCAGTCTTAAAGAAATATTTGCTCCAAGTAAGTTAGCTTATTTTCTGTAACAAATGTATGTAGTTTAAGGAGTTTTCTCAATTTAAATTCACCACACAAAATTTGGAGAATAACATGGAAACTGATCATTCCTGGAATGTATCCCAGGATATTACTTACTAAAGATTTCCTAGGAAAATTCATTTTGATTTAAGCCTACACCCTGGATCAGATACTTCTAAAAGCTATGAATATATGCATTATTTACCAGAGTAGGGCTTTTTAGAAGCTGTTCACACATGAAATGTCCCATTCTTAACACATAAACTGGAAGTAAAACTGAACCTGCAGGGCATTCATGACGATTCATGCGAAGTCGGAATGATGCAAAAAGGTGCACCTTGCACAGTAAAATGGAAAACACTGCCCCTACCCAAGTCCTCGCTCACTTATTAAATCAGCCTTCAGTAATAAAAAGCTTTTCTTCAGGAAACTCAGTACCTATGCTTATTAAGCACCTGCACCCCATGGCCCCGAGGGAAAGTCTACCTACCCGGTCTACCTCTCCCTTCCTTTCAAATTCTTCACCTCATTACCTTCCCTCGTTTTCCTGGGCATGTGCCAGTTTCTTTGTCCTCTGCGGTTTTCTCAGACCATACGGAGGGTTTCTTCATTAAAGGGCCTGCCTATGTCTCCCCTCCACGGTGGAGCTTTGCAGGGCTCCTGGAGCTCCCTGAGTCAGCCCCGCGTACTGCTCTTTCTGATCCTCGCTGCTTCCTTGGCCTTGGCCTTTAATGCCTAAGTATCATTCATTGTTTTCTGCTGCAGTTTTCCTCTCCGTTGAGATGGCAAACTTCCTAAAGCAGGCAAGGACCCCGATTTGCAATCCTCCCCAACCTTTGTTATAACGCCTTGCTCATTATAGACTCTAATTAGATATTGGCTTTTTGATTGATTGAAAGAAGGGATTAAAGATTCCATGACCACTTCATGCAAATGTTCAATTCTTTTTTTAATTGAATTTATTGGAGCGGCATTGGTTAATAAAATTATGTAAGTTTCGAGTGTACGATTCTATAACCCATCATCTGTGTATTGTATTGTGTGTTCACCACCCCAAGTCACATCTCCTTCCATCTCCATTGATCCCCCTTCAACCTTTTCCACCTCCCTCCGCCCACCCCCCTTCTCTCTGGTCATCAGCATGCTGTTGTCTCTGGCTGTGAGTTTCTGTTGCTGTTGTTTGTTTGGTTTGCTTAACCCCTTCACCTTTTTCACCCAGCAATATTCTTACTCTTCGAGTCCAGCTTGGACTCTGCTTAGCCTGAAGCGTTAGGTATTTGTTCCAGCCCCACAGGTACAATGCTACTCAAAGGGTGGCCTGCAGACCGCTGCTGGACCATGAACTGATGGCGGTCCCTGCCCAGGTTAGTAGCTGCACCAGGATGAAAATACTGTAGCCTGTCTACTAAGGCCTTTGTACAGTTCAGCTGACATTTTTTTCTTAAGCAAGGCTTTCTTGATGAAGAAAAAGCATCAAACACAAACACTGAGACAAAAATTCTATTATTATAACGAGGATAACAGACACCTTCTAGTTGACAATTCTGACATATTAATGGGAAAACGAATTGTGATTCCCTTGACTTACATTCTAACACAAACTCCTTATCTCATATTAGACCCACAGCCAATGGTTCCAACCTGCTGCTCGAACAGCCCTGATCTTCCCTGATGAGCACATCCGAGTAAGAACACATCACATGTATTTTGAGCAACACTAATGGGATTGCTTGGGTTTTTAAGTCTATTTGGGTAAAATCACTAGGAAATAGTATCTGGGGATGAACGTTTTCATCTCCACTTGACAGTCTGGAACACTGATTCACATGGACGTACAAACACCTACTGAGCATCTCCCTCTATGCATTTACATCAGGGCCCAGACCCATTGCAGAGTCTACTTTACGGGACACCCGTGATTCGAATGCCAGGGCTCAAGAACCTTTTAATTTACTTATGTGGTTTCTATTTGTTTTTAATATTTAAAAATATACTTTTTAAATGCAGGTAAATAACTGAAATGATGTTCTCTTTTTCCTTTATAACCGAAAGATTTTGACTTGGGTAGATGTCATCTTGACGAGTTTTCTTTTATATATTTATCAGAACAGGTACCATACATTCAGAGTTAGTCTCCTCAAAAAAGTTACGTGAGCATCTATGGCTTGCATAAAAATGTGTATTAAGCCCTGGCCACGTGGCTCAGTGGGCTGGAGCGTCAACTCATCCACCAGAAGGCTGTGGGTTCGATTCCAGGTCAGGACACATACCTAGGTTGCGGGTTCCAGTCCTGGTCGAGGTGCATGCAGGAGGCAACTGATCAATGTTTCCTTCTCACTTGGATATTTATCTCTCTCTCCCCTCCTCTTC
>PVKM010036777.1:0-14692 GCA_004027735.1 Carollia perspicillata | reverse complement strand
CGGCTTCTCTGGACGGCCCTGATGTCTGGCTGTATGTTGATGTTGCTTTTGTTGGGCGTGCAAGGATTGGTGCTGGAGAATGGAGTCCAGCATCTCCAAGACACTGGCTTTTGTGACCCGTAGGCGAGGTGTGTACAGTTTTAGTGTCCTGTCCCCTTCCCACCCTTACTTCCTGTGCCAGGAGGCCTGCAAAACTCAGACGACTGCTTTCGCTCCACAGTCAGAGGCCAGGATTAAAATGCCAGTGGGAGAAAGTAATATAGGAACTGTCACTAAAGGTCTGGTGCAAAAGCAGCATGATCGTGAGGGCAGATCTGAGAGGGAGGGGGTGGGCGGGGGGCCAGGGAGAGAGTTCTGGGTCTTGGAAGTCCGGGGGAGAGGAGGAACAGGGACTAGGTAAGGGAAACATAAAAGAGAGCTAGGACAGGAAGAAAGTTTCACCCGTTTCACAGCTCTGCCGGAGGTTCTTCCTGACCAGCAACAGCGAGGGGATGCACTTTCTGCAGTCTGAGTAAATGGCGCTCACTTAATCCGTCCACGGAGCTGGATGTTCTGTTTTTTAAAATGAAACATGCTGTAAAGTCAGAACAGTGCCTCTGCCCCAGGTCCCAAAGGGTTTGAAAGGCATGTCAACATTCCATGAATCCCAAAATACTGATTAGCTGCCCAGATAATAGGAAGCAAAGCCCAGCAGAAGGAGCAGCAGCCCCTGGTTTGGAAATCTCAGCAGGGAGGTCGCGAGTGCAGCCGGGTGGGTGAGGCCATGAGAGCCATGAACTGCACTGGACACATTTTTAAAAAAGCCAACTTGTTTACTGACCCCACCATGCAAGTTATTTATAGAAATATAAGAAAATACAGATAAACATGAAGTAAAAAAAAAAAACCCCCGTAACCTGTCCAACCCAGTGTGAGAGTCTGGCAGTACCCTGCATGGGTCAGGGTGTCTTGATCGGGGGTGTGATAGAATGACAGTGATGTTTTGGGGACTCACCTCTCTTCTCTCAATCTAGGAGTAGCTCGGAGAGGAGGAAGGAGAAGTCCCGGGATGCAGCAAGGTGCCGGAGAAGCAAGGAGACGGAGGTCTTCTACGAGCTGGCGCATGAGCTGCCCCTGCCGCACAGCGTGAGCTCCCACCTGGACAAGGCCTCCATCATGCGGCTGGCCATCAGCTTCCTGCGGACGCACAAGCTCCTGTCCTCAGGTGAGGCGGTGGGCATTCCCAGGAGGCTCCCTTGTGCCGGAGTTGGCACGAAGGCCCCTGGGAAGGTCTCCCCACCCAGGAATTTCCACTCTGCAAAACTTCCACCTACGGAGACGCCATCATTGGTTCTTTATTCCTTCATGTTATACATCTCCTTTTCAGCATTGGCCTTTACAATGAATATAGCCATGAGATGAAGGGCAAGGAAGGGACCAGGGACGCCCATGGGCACCTGGAAGCTAAGAAGGAGAGAGCAGGCTGGGAGACCAAAGTAGCTTTTGCTGGCCTCTCAGTCGCCTTTCCATCCGGCCATGTGACCCACACTCCACTCCAGACCCAGTCCTTAGGAAGTGGTTTTTAGTGCTTGTCTTACAACTCCCTTCTCCAGAAGGGCCAAGGTGTGCCCATATGATCTTTTCCCCTGAGCCAGTATGCCAGACAAATTATTTGGTGTCTCTTGCCCTTGGTTTCCTCAACTGTAAAAAGGGATTGAAAATACTTACTGCACAGGGAGTCGGTGAGAGTTGACACAGATGTGTCTGTGAGGCCCCTGACCGGGCCATGGTCGCCCACACTGGGGAGCCGTGGATGGATAACGACCTCCCCACGGAGCTCACCCCTTCTCACCCTCCCTGGTGTCTTTGCAAGTCTGAAGTTCACAAAACATTTTTTTTCTGAGTTTACATTTTTCATAAAGCTGTTTCCTGCTAGTCCTGACCAGAAAGAAGTGGCCTGAGGAGTTCCCCAGTTTTAGATCCTATGGGTGTCCCCCATCTAGTCTGCCCATCTCATAAGGAAACAGGACAGTGGGCCGGGTCCCTCCTCACCTGCTGGGGTGCAGCACCCAAGGTGGTGAGCATGAGAGAGGTGGGCGGGGAAGGCAAGGCTCTTCGGTGGTTGGTTTTCGGTTTTCCTGAGTGAGCCAAGTGCCTTGGAGCCGGGTGGATTCTGCCATCCTGTTATGAAGTGGCTATTCTGGGAAGGAAACCCTGAGCAAAGGGAATCCAGTGTGAGGCTAGGAGGCCAGAGTGACCTGTGCTATTCTGGGCCCTAGAGCACAGGAAGGATATGGGGGAAAGACTTTCAGAAAATAGGATGACAGCTCAGTGGGTCCAAGGGTTGGAGGGCCAACCCTGTGCCGCAAGTCTGATGAATCCTGGAAAAGTGCGGATGGGAGGGGGAGAACCAAGGGCAGGCACGTGCTCTGTGAAATGCTTTCAACGCAACAGTGCAGAGCACAGGCTGATTCGTCATCCTGCCTGCTACAGAAAGAGGGAGCAGGGGCCGAGGTGTAAGAAAGGCTTGGAGATGCCACCAGAGGGAATGTGTGTCCCTCTTTTTGTTAAAGAGGCTCACCTTCCCAGGCAGGTGAGGGCAGAGTCTGGTAGTGCTGGAGTCAGCTCTACAGTTACACAGAGTAGACATAGACAGTGGGGGATTTAAATGAATAGATGAAGACCCTTCTCAATACCCAGAAACAGCATCTTGACTTCCTGGAAATGGGACTTGAAATTCTGCTCTTAGACATTAATTCCTTTGGGTTAATCACTGCTTCCTTCCACCATCACCCCCATTCTTCCACCAACAGAGAGCCCCAGGGGGCTAATGCGTTCACCCTAGGATAGCTCTCTGATTGAATTGGGACTGGTAGAACATTGCACAGATGAGGAAACGTGAAGCACAGAAAAGCTAAGGTTGCCCAAAGTCACACATCTGGCACACAGTGAGTCTGCACCTGAAACTCAAGTCATTTTGAGTCTTGGTCCATGGGAAAGGCAGACACTGGAGGGCAGGAGCTCTCTGTGAACCCGGTCCGGTGAAAATGTTGACAAGGCCTGGGTATGTGGAAAAAGGAGAGGTAAGGCAGGGGGACCAAAGTTAAACGGAGGCACCCAGAGCTGACCCTGAGCAGTGGGGAGGGAGGCGGTCCTCACATGCTCAGTGTTTCCACCCTTCATCTGGGTCACAGCCTTGCTTTCCACATTCTCCCATGCATGGGCCTCTCAGTGGATCAGAGGCTGTGAGAGGGCCATGAACCAGAGGCTGGGCATCGGAGCACGTCTGCTGGTCTGTGTGCTGGTGTGAGCCCCCTGTGTGCCAGACACGCAAAGGGAGATAGGGCCAGAGTGGCCACAGCGAGACATCCCGCGTCCCCACGCAGGAGCTGTTGCAGCTCTGGACACAAATGGCCTGCCCCCTGGCTGGGCTCGGCCGCAGATCAGCCAGAGCCCTCAGCGTGTCAGCTCTGGTCCTCTCTGTCCCAAGGTAAGAAATGAGAGAAAAAGGGATCTGGTCCTGGTGTCCTGGAAGGAGCGGCGCTCACAAAGCAGGCATCGCCGGGGAGAAGACTGATGGCTTGCGGCGTCCCCTTTCTCTGCCCTCCCTTCCAGCCTCCCGCCACACATGCCCTCGGCCAGTGGTTGGGAGTGTTTCCAGGAATTGTGCAGGAGACAGGATCTTTTTCTTTCCTAGTCATATTTTTGCTTTTTCAACCCATGTGGCTCAATGAAAAGGAGTAAGGATTTGTGAGCCAACAAACCCATGTTGGAACCTTGGTCTGGCCGCCTTCTTTCTCTGCAGCCCCGCGAAAACCTCTTAACTGTCTCTGAGCTTGACTTTCCTCATCTGCACGAAGGGAGTAACGGTACCAAGTGATGCTGTTTGGAGGACTGAGACGATGGGTGTAAAAACCCTCAGCCTCTGGCCTGCCACATATTAGGCTCTTTGAGAAGTTATAGCTTAGAGATCAAAACTACTAATAATTACGTAGAAATAATACATACATAATCAGTATACTGTAAGAGTACTCTCCTCCTACCTGCCTTTCAGCAGTTTCTGTCAAAACGCAGAGTTGCCAAGCTTTTTCACGTCAAACAGATTCATTACTGAAACATTTCTAACAAAGGTGAGTGCTGATGTCGGTTCACTTTACAATAGGAAATAGCTGATTGCATGCCTCAGAGTTCAAAAGGCTAAAAAAGGCCAGGTTTTGCTTTAGAAAAGTTTCTTCTTTACTTAGTAGCACGCTTCCCTTTGATTTTCACAGTAGGCTGTTCTGTGTGGGAATGTTGGAGAGGAAACCTCAACGCTAAGAAACCCAGGCTAGGAGTCTGGGCTGCCGACCGAGATTTGTATCGCAGGAAGCGCGCTGAAACAATAGCTTTATGATATTAGCTTCCACGCTGGGCCGAGAACAGAACACACTCTGACGGGAACATTGGTGGAAATACCACTTGATTGTCTTAAATCCTCTTTCAAGATGAGCTCCACAAACCATGACCAAGTGAGGGTCACTTCTGCATTCGAAGGGCATTGTGCAGCAGTAAATATGCAAAATTGGCTTCTCACCGTAAACCGGAGTTTTGACTTCCCTACACTCACAGATGGTGAAATCCAAGTCATTTTATCTGAGAGCTGGAGGTTCGCGTGAAGCAGGGTTTCTAAAGAGAGATGTCAGGTTGATGACTGATTCATTGGCGTTTGCTTAGTGAAGATACCAGTCTTAGTAAGAGATTATGATTTCCCGATCTTTAGATGATTAAGGGAAAGATATTGAAATGTGGCACAAGTAATTCTAAAGCCTTGACCATGAGCTTTTCAGGCAGGAAAAGCGGAACCACCAGGTGAAAGTTGTGGAGGCAGAGGTGGTTTCTGGTGCCTCCTTATGCATCACCGTCAGCCTTCTTTTCCTAAGTGTCCACCCCTACTTTTCTACTGCCCACTCCTTGGCCCATTCGCTCTCCAAATCAAGGCCTTTTTCTGTGCTGTTTGCAGAGGAGCTGATAAGCTGATTCATGCTAGGATGTTAATGTCTGAGAGCAGCTAATGTATAATCTCTTCTCGAGATACTGACCTTGCCCAGATCATTTTCTTAAGACTTAAACCAAAGACAGATCTAGTCAATCAGTAGGTATTTGCTAACCCCAGTCCTGTGCTACGGCTTATGAAGGTTAAGGTAAGACACAGAGAGGTAAGACAGGATAGTGAGTTATGTGAAGAACAAAGGAATGACCCTCTAAGGCTGAACTCTCAAGACCCTTTGGGAGGCCAGAAAGATGAGGTAAAACTAGTGTCTTCTGTGAAAGATGTGAGGGTAGCCCAAGCCTACCAGCTGGTAATGGTGGGGTTCACAGGTATGGTGAATGATCCAGTGAGGACCCAAAACTGACCTCCTCATGGTGACTGAGACTGTTCTTGCAGCCAGTACACCCAGGAATGGGTGGGAGCGGGTGTCTGTGGCCCTGGGAGAGCTGGAGGAGAGGAGCCAGTTTGAAGGAAAGCCCCGCAATGGACCACTAAGCAATGACTCTATCTGCGGGGCACACCTGCACCAGGCAGATCGCAGCAGAGCGGTCTCGGAACGGTCAGCGCCGTGCCGGAACCCCTCAGAGTAGGAAACAGAGAGAAGATGACCCTGCTGGAATCAAAATGCATCCTAACTCCCAGCAGCACCTGGCAACTGCCTGGTCTCAGAGCCCTGCTTCGAAGTACCTGCCCTGCCACCCTGCTCACTCACCCCCGACGCCCAGCTCCTGGTGCCCATGGGGTCCCGCCCCACACGGGTGGTGCTGCCTGAAGGAAATGAGCGGTGCTCCGGAAAAAGTGCTCCGAAACCTCAGCCCGAGCATATCCTGGCTGTGGGGAGTCATCAAAGCCTGTTTACTGGGGCTATTTTTAGCATTAAAGAATCTCGTTGTGCTCCCTGGGCTGAGCAAGCTTCATCGCAGCAAAGTGCCTCTGATTTTGGTGACCTGCCCCTCCTCTTTGGGGCCAGACTCTGAAGGGTCTTGGGAAGCGAGTAACTGAGACCAAGAACCCAAGGCAATTTAAGCCCCCGCCCCCACCCCCAGCAGCTTCCTGAGCACCTGCTGCGGTGCTTGCTCTTCACCTGACACCAGGGGTTCCTCTCCCTCCACGTGCAGCATGACAGCAGTTCACCTTTGTCTTCACTGCCACTGCAGCAGAGTCCTCGGGGAAGAGTGGTTCTTGCACCCCTCCATACCCCTGCACTCCCTAGGACAGGACTGAGCACAGAGTGAGGAGCACTTGGTGACAGATGCCCGATTTCCTGCTTTGTGACTAGCACAGGGCAGGCAGCAGGAGCATAATAACTGCACAGTTCATGAGTGAATTTCCCATGTGCCTAACACTGAGTTGGAGACTGGGGAGACAGTAGGAAAGATGCTCACAGGAAAGAGCAGGGGGAAAAGGCGGAGGAGTCTTCGGCGGGGAGTGACGTGCATGACCCCTGGCCTCTTGCATGAAAGTCTGCCTCTGCCCCACAGTTTTCGGCCCCTGCTCCAGGCTGACGAGGAGCTGGCCAGATTCCTTCAGAAGCCCCCAGGAGGATGAGCAGGTGCTGTGGGAGCAAACAGCTCCACGGGGGAAAGAGGCCCGGCTGTCCCAGGGTCCCCAGAGGCCCGCCTGCTGGCTTCCTGGTCCTCCAGCCATTGTGACTTCAGTTCCAAGACGTTCTGTTTCCATTTGTGCCCCCCCCCACCCAGCACCCCCTCTCTCCCTCCGTCCCTCCCTCCCAGAGGCTGGCCCGGCCAGCTGCTGCAGCCAATTTCGCCACCTCCTGGAAGCAAGAGTACTGGGCATGGATGGAAACCAGTTTAGCTGCGTCGGAACTGTTAAAAACAGGAAATTTTAAGCAGAACTATTTCCTCTGGGCCTGGTTAACCCAAATAAGGTTGTCTTGGGATGACTCCAGATTTTGAAGTCAGTGTTGCCACTGAGATCAAAGAAATTGAAGAGAAAAAAACCCTTCATAGGCCAGAAACCACAGGGCTGGCCCCGCTGTCTAGAGAAGCCGGTCACCTGTCTGTGGGGTATGATTTCAAAGGTGCTGAACGCCTCCCCTCACCGTCCCCAAATAGGTCCCCGCCTGCCAGTGTTGGCTGATTTTCCCAGTGTTGGGGTCACTGGCAGGACCTTGAACAAAGGTGGTAGTTCTCAATCTGTGGTCCTTTGGCCAGCGGCTTCGACATCCCTGGAACCTTCCTAGGAAAGCAGATTCGCAGCCCCACAGGAGACCTACTGAGCCAGCAACTCCGGGGACGTGGCCCACTGGGGCTGCTTCGCGAGGGTGCAGCTTGTACAGTCCCACGGGGCTCCACACTTAGAAGGGTCTGGGGCTCAGTTTGATTTTTCAACGGGAGTCCCCACATGTTGACTTTGCACCGAGCTTCCCAAATTACACAGCAGTCCTGGGCCCAGAAATCCCTGTGCTAACAAGCTTTCTAGGGGATCCCGGTACGTGCTGAAGTTCGAAAGCCCTGAGTCCGGCCATTGTCTCTCCTAAAGCCTCTGTTTAAATGGAGACGGTAATGGAGAGCGCTCACATTGTCCAAGGCAAAACCCTCACCCTTCAGTTTCCTGTCAACGGCTTGGCTGACCGAGTAGTTTACAGACACCAAGTAAACGGGGATCAGGTGTGGGTGTGCGTGTGGTACAAGGACACTCCCAGATGGAGTCCCCTTGCAGGGGCTATCCTCCTGAGCCCGCGTGTGGAGGGAAAAGAATCTCCCCCCTCCTGTTCCATGATTTTAGCAAAATGAAGGGAAAGCCACCAAGATACTACTCTGCGCAGCCCAACTCGACTCTGAAGGCTGGCCTGTCCTATTCCTCTGCAGAAAGAGCAGCACCTGCAACCCCGGCACGCTCCCTGAGCCTGTGTGCTCATCCCACACCCCCTGTTCGGGCACGGGGCAGTCACTTAGGTGGTCGGCAGCATGCACTCCCAGAAAAGTCCGCTTGATGCCTCTGTGCCATCCCTGGCAGACATCCATCTGTGCCGGTCACTTCTGTGCTAACACCACGTTCACGCAAGCCATTCAACCCCTGTCTCTTTCCAGTTTGCTCTGAAAACGAGTCTGAGGCTGAGGCCGACCAGCAGATGGACAACCTGTACCTGAAAGCCTTGGAGGGTTTCATCGCCGTGGTAACCCAAGACGGCGACATGATCTTTCTGTCAGAGAACATCAGCAAGTTCATGGGACTCACACAGGTGACACCCTCCTCTGGTTCTTTCAAAAAGGGAAAATGTTTCTATTTGGGGGTAGAAATTAGTGGAAGGTTCTGATCACATCCCTCCTGACCTCTCCCTGCACCTAGCCACCCCGCCCCCTCTCTGATCCCAGACCACAAGCCTCAGGACCACACTCCCACGCCCTGGCATTGGGTTTGGCATGGCCAATGGCAGTCCTCTGTTGCATCCGCACGTCTGTGGGCCGAACACTGAATTGGGCGTATGAGCACTGGTTCGGTCTCTGCCCTGTCTCCAAATCCACAAGGCGGCTCAGCTTCCCCTTGGGATGTTCTGCTTCAGTGCTAGGAATAACGAAGTCCAACCTTGTTTCTGAAACAGGTGGAGCTAACGGGACACAGTATTTTTGACTTTACTCATCCCTGCGACCATGAGGAGATCCGCGAGAACCTGAGTATCAAGGATGGTAAAGTATTCTTTATTGTGTGTCTCCTTCCTCCTTGTACCGCCTCAGGGGAGATCTGTCCCCTGTGTATACGGATGCAGGAATGACGGACCGTGAGTACCATGATCCAGAAGAACAGACACGCAAAAACTCAAGGTGGAGTCTGTGAGATGAGCGAAGGGCACTGAAGGGACCTAATACTCAGAAACGTCTCCTCTGGCCCTGCGTGGTGCCTGGTTGCATGCTGGTAGGGCCTCCTTGGGGATAGGGCAGCGTCTCCAGGAGGTTTCGTGCCCTGGAGTTCAGCACCTCTGCCACGTATGATGCCCAAACCAACAAACTCATCGGTACCAATGTGTCCCTGGGAACTGTGGCAGCTGTCTATCACTGGATAACAACCTCCCCAAAATGTAGTGGTTGAAGCAATCATTTGTCACCTCTCACAACTGTGTGGGTTCTGTGAGTGGTATCAGCTGAGCTGCCAGCGTCGGGGGGCCAGACTGGCTGGGATGACCAGGGTGGCTCAGCCACTTCTCTAGGACCGTGGGGCTGGAGGCTGGCACTCAGCTGCCACGCTGGACTAGCTGGACTACCGCCTCACTCCATGGAGCCTCAGAGCCTCTGCCTCTTCGCCTGGGGTCTCCAAGGCAGCCAGACTTCCTACATGGCAGCCCAGGGCCCCCCATAGTGGGAAAGTGGCAGCTGCCAGGCCTTCCTCGGGCTGAGTCTTGAAGCTGGCCCAGCCTCGGCCTGCCCCACTCTGTGGGGTAGAGCGAGTTACAGTGCAGCGCGGAGTCAGTGTGGGAGGAACGAAGCAGGCGTCAGTATCCGGAGGCTGGCTCACTGGGGCCACCTTTGGAGAAGAGCTAACCCCGGAGCCAAAGACTAAATCTAGTCCCCCCTGGAGAGAAAGGACAGGTCTTTTCTGATGGAGAAGAAATTTAAAAGGTCTAGTGTATTGCACCCTACCTGTGAGGCGTCCAGCAGATGCTGGTGGTGGGAGGGCCCCTACAAGCAGGAAGTATTTTGCAGTGACAATTGGAGTTGCTGCTTCATTTCATATAAATGGGGACATTCAAGCAAATATAAGAATGGAAATGTTATCAAGAGGACAGAGGCTTTGGGCAGAAGTGGGACTCAGTGACTTTCAAGGTCCCTTCTGAAGCCGACGTCGATCTCTGCCCTGGGCAGATCCTGCCCATGTCTAGACATCCCCTTTAACGTCTCTCAGCTGTCACTGCCGTGACTGTGCTAGTCCACCCTGAATAGCAGAGGCAGTGGTGCTAGGCCCGCAAGGTCTGGCTATTGTTACCGTACTCGACGCAAAGTCAGACACTTCATCAGCCCACTTACACCGTTGCTGCAGACTAAGCTTGTGGTCTGGGGCCTGGAAAATGCAGAATGACCACCACCCCCACACCCCAGCCAGCCCCGACCCCCATGCAGCCCCTCTGCTCTCCACCTGAAGGCCTTGACCAGAGTACAATCTAGGGAGCACTCTGAGGGCTATGCGGTGTCTCATCTGCGCTGCTGAGAAAGTCCTGTCTGGTTCTATGGGGAAGCGGCTACCACCAGCCTTTCTGAATCCCTTTCTAAAGCAGGTGCTCGAAGCCTAAGAACATCAAAGTCTCTCATATCTTCTGCTCCAGAAACCCTTTGGTCCTTGGCTTCTCAGCCTCCACTCAACCACTGACCTTAGTCCCAGTCTGACCATGTGACCTGAACCAAGTTACCTCATTGCTTGGCTCCTTGGAGTCTTTCTTTTCAAACAGACAGTATTGGACCAGGCAAAGTCTAGAACCTTCCAGCTCTCAAGTGCCATGATTTACAGCGTGATCCTAGTCTATTTATCTGAGTAGAACTTTAGGTCTCTTGGTCCATGTAGCGAGGACTTGGAATCAAACTCAATAAATCAGCAAGCAGATCCTTATTGCAGGTGCCGACCTGAGTGAACTCATGATCTGGAAGCAAAGGGTTAATGTGAGCACCCAGAGGGAGATAAAACCGGGAGGCAGATTGCGGAAAACTTTGAAGGCCTGGCGGAGGGCCTCGAACTTTATCCTGTAGACAGAAGGGAGCTACTGAAGGTTTTTGAGCAGGGGTGGAGCAATCTGATTGGAGCTATATTTAGAAAGATTAATCAAATGGCAGAATGGCAAGGATCCAGAGGCTAACAAGTCAGCAGGCCACCATAGTAATAACCGAAGCCACAGCCACACTCATCACCAACACTTAAACCGGCCCTAGTGGTCGGTCCAGGCCCCAAGACACAAGAGTATCTCGTGATATGGCAACCCCACGGACGAACATCTAAATCATAAGAAACATTAAGTATGGAAGGCATGGTTTTATGATCATGATGGAGGGATATGCTTTCTTTAAAAAAATGTCCATTACTTAGTGGGCTCTCCTAGGGACGTTTAAGGTAGATTCAAAGGCAACATGATTCACTGGATACACAGACCTTTGGGATATGCAGTTAAGTAAATCCCAGCGCTCTGGAGACTGGTGGCCGTGCCTGGAGGGGAGGGGTCTGAGTGTTTGATACATGGCTCTGCGTCCTTCTCTGGTGCTGGGCTGGGGGTAGGAGTGTGCCTTGGGAGCCCCCGGATGGGGATGGTGGGCTAGGCAGAATTTAGCTGTGGACAAGGGGCTCAGATGACACTTACAGCATGTATCACTTTGTTTTACAGAAAGTGGAGAAAGTTCTGAATGGGCAGGCTACTGGGAAACTATAAGGAAGGAAGCTATATTGTTTGTCTTGGTGATTTATTTAATTCTGGCTGAGAAAGGATATCCATGTTGAGTTAATTCTCAGCGTGGACTTGCTCACCAAATCCCAGGAGATTTCTACCAAAGGTCTCTTTGAGCTGGACATATATCACTTTAGGGAGAAAGCTAATGGTACATTATCCTGAATGTAGCCATTACTGGTTGAAAATAGGGCACAAGGAAGTTCGAATTCCTGTGGGACAGGAATGAGGAAAAGATAGGAGTGTCTGAGGGAGATTTCTAATCTGAGAAGCTTATCCCCTTGCAGTAGTGTGGTCTCACGCGGCCTGTCTTTTGGAATTCCTCCTGGGGAACCTGGACCCGCCCCAGCAGAGATCTGCTGAGATTATGGCTAACGCCATGCATTCCCTTGCTACTCTGAAGGCACCACTGACCACGGACTAGGTGCAAGAGAAACAGAACAGTGTAATACCCCTACCCTTCCAGGTGCTTGTACTCCAGTTGGGGAGGCGAGCTGAAGGCGAGAAAGGTTTGTCCACAGGCCAAGATGGTACTCAGCGTTCCTGGCAGGTGCTAAGAGAGCAGATAGTTGGGAAACACAGACAATACATTGTACAGACAACATTGTGACTGGGTCCCTCTCCTGTATCTAAATGGAAAACTAAATTCAGCTGGTTCCCTCCACCCTTCCCTATCCAGGCTCTGGTTTTGGGAAGAAAAGCAAAGACCTGTCCACAGAGCGGGACTTCTTCATGAGGATGAAGTGCACAGTGACCAACAGGGGCCGAACCGTCAACCTCAAGTCAGCCACCTGGAAGGTAGGACCGCCTCAGGCACGGGTGGGAGCCCCAGCGGTGCCCCCCGCGCCCTGCTCTCGGCCCCACATCTGACCCTCCCTGGCTGGTCTCCAGGTCTTGCACTGCACCGGCCAGGTGAAGGTCTACAACAACTGCGCCCCTCACAGTAGTCTCTGCGGCTACAAGGAACCCCTGCTGTCCTGCCTCATCATCATGTGCGAGCCCATCCAGCACCCGTCCCACATGGACATCCCCCTGGACAGCAAGACCTTCCTGAGCCGCCACAGCATGGACATGAAGTTCACCTACTGCGACGACAGGTCAGGCCCGGGAGTGTGTGCTGGGGGCAGAGTGTCTTCCCTGCGTGTGTGAGCATGGCTGCACCTGTGATAAAGGTACAGGTCTGGGGCACACAGGTCGTGCTGCTGGGTGCCAGTCTGTGGGCCTGCATCCCCTTCACTCCATCCGTGCACCTGAGGGACTCCTGACACCATGGTTGGCAGACCCCACTGACACGGCATCGGGGTCTGCCTGCTGCGCTGCTCTGGTGCGCGACTCCTGACGTTGTCGATGGCTGTGATGTGCACATTCCTCCACATATGTGTCAGGCTCCCAAGGACATTTCCAGGCCAGCCTGTTTCCCTGGGAGATGAGTGGCGAGAGATTTCCATCAGCACTCAGGCGCCAGCTGGGAGCTGAGGTTCTGGCCGGGAGACTGCTACATGGTTTGCGTGCATTCCCTTCCATTACTGAGCTGTTCCCTCAGTCTTTGCTCCTCCTCAGTCACCTCTCCTCTGGTCACTGTCCAGCCTAGTTTTGAAGACTTTCTGATAAAGGAACCTAAGCCAGACACGCTAACCTCCAAGGCCAGGCCCAAGTGGAAATTCTCTGAGGTTAAGCACATGAACTCTGTGGTGAGACGGCCTGGGTTCACATCTGAGAGGAGATGCTCAGTGGTACCTGTCACTCCCACCCCAACTGGTTTCTTTATTCAAGTCACCCAAAGAGTGCCTAAGACTGCGAATGCAAGCCATGTCAGCTGTAGGGCTTAGCTCAGGGCTTGGGTTGCTGAGGGAGCCTGGGAGGGGCTGTTAAAGCTCCTCACTGTCCCATCAACCCACCTCCGCCCTCCCCGCTGTGCCCTGGCATGGGGAAAGTGGGAGGATCAGAGCACGGAAGGAAGACGGGAGAATAGATGCCCTGAGCAATGACCACCATCAAGGAGGGAGGGAAAGCCAGGAGACGCGACTGGGCCCGGGTCAGCCTGCATCAAGTATATGCCACTGCGGCTTACTGATTCATGTGTCCCAGATATGCCCCTTGGGGCAGGGATCCCTCAGCCTGACCCCAACCTTCTGCAGTATCCAGAGTCACCATTTCCTTCCAGAGTCAGTTTTTGTGGTTACTCTTCACCACTAGGGTTTCTCAACAAACCCCGAGATCTCGACTTCCCGGTGTCTGAGATGGAAATGACCAGGCTTTCTCAACCTGTCTTACGGGGCCCTTGTAAAATGACCACGAAAGCCCTTCAGAAAGTACAAGCACCATAACTGATGGGAAGCTTTTTGTTACTCCTTCTGTCTCCCTGTCCTTGTCCTCCCCCAAAGCAAGTTCCCCCACTAAAGTCCAGGGGCCAGAATCACTTCTGGAGGCAGGTAGTGGCTGGGGGCCTGGAAGAAGGTGAGACCACCAACAAGACGCTGCTTTGCCCTCCTAGCCAGCAGGAAGCCACCGACCCTGGAAGACAGCTCCTGCTCAGCCTTCCCGGCCCCACCCACCTCTCTCACACCTACCAGACATCCAGGGTGCCCTAGCTCTCTTCGTGGGTGGGGCCCTCCTTTCCAGGCAAGGCTGAATTTCTTTCCCCTGATTCTAGACTAACCTGCTGTTGGCTGGTGCCTCTTCTTAGAATTGGCCACCACTCCAGGACCATTCAGAAATGTTTGTAACAATATCTTGGAGTCATTCCTGTCCCCCACAGTGCCAGGACCCAAGGCTCCTGGAGGGAGCGGGTGGTTATATAAGTAGAAAGGAGTGCTCTAACCTCATAGGGAGAAAATGTCATGTATGAAGACTTTTGCCCTGGAACTCACATAGTCAGCATTACTTGGAGTCATTAGTCCTGTTATTATTGTAATGAGGATGATGATTAGAGGCAACGCTTGTCCCAAAGGCAGGCACCAGAGAAATCCATGTGAGTGCAAGGTTATTGATCAGATGCAGGCTCCCCATTCACATGAATGTTCTTGGCAGAAGACAGTTTTGTAGTGTGTGCCCCTCGGCGCGGTCTTCTGAGATGGCGAGGGAAATCCCGCCGCAGAGCCCTCGCGGCTCTGGCTTCAGTGCGCTCGCTGCCGTGCATCTTGGGAGCGGCCACTGGGCTGTGGGCAGCAAGAGCTGCATGCGGTCGCCCCATAGAGCACAGCACGTCCCCTGTCCCCCACCAGCACTGGGGAAACCACACTGCCCCAGAAAATAACTCGTCATTCCTAGATAATAGGAAAGAGGGATTTTTTTTTTTTTTT